>JAZBGY010001229.1:0-26011 GCA_037414755.1 Lydus trimaculatus | reverse complement strand
GCACGTATAGAGAAAACAGCATTATTTGTACATAAACAAGGACCACAAATGGAAATTTTAATAAAAGCCAAACAAGCTGATAATCCACAATTTGGTTTTTTAAATCATGGCCATCATTTATATAAATATTATCGACATATCTTATCATCAATCAAAAATGGTTTATATCATATCAATTCGAATAAAATTACAACAATAAATGGTGGATTATTCAACAAATTTGATTGTTCTTATTCTAAACAAATTTGATAATGATTTTATTTTTTTTTAGACACAAAAAACGATGATAATGGTGATGATAACAATCAAAATGATGATCATTATTTACACCCAAGTTTATTATCAACAACAACAACAACAACAAATATGGTAGGTTTTATTAGAAAGAGAGAGATAATGAAATTAACAACAATCGTTCTATTTGTTTTTTTAGAAAATCTAAATTAAAAGTCTTTGAACAACTAATGACGTTTTTTTCTGTTTGCAGGTGCTAAGGTGATTGTTGTGACCAAATAAATAATACTAAAAAAAAAACCTATTGTTTATTTATAATAATCGAGTGGGGGCGGGTTGTTTTAATTTTTTTGGGGATTTTATTTTTTTTCAATTTTTTGTAAATTATTTTTATTTTCTTAACAGGATGATGTACAAACAACAACAACAACAATACCAACATTACCATATAAACCATCAGCAAATTGTTCTTATTCACAATTGGTGAATCGTATACAACAACAAGGTAATTTAAATGAACAACAGCAACAACAACAACAATTAACAACAATTATTGATAATAAAACAACAGGATTAATATTACCACCACCACCAAATAATCAACAATCTTATAATCAATTAAATTATGAACAACAACAATATTATCAATATTATTATATTGGACAATATTATGAATATTATAAACAATTAGGACAATATCAACAAAATGGTGGACAACAACAACAACAACAACAAATACAACCACCTGATATACATTTAGATCCATCTATACAAAATTATATACAACAGATGGCTTATACACAATATTTACAACAACAATCAACAACAACAAATCCATATGCTCAAATCGTTAATAATTTAAATAATTTAACAAATTTACAACAATCGGAAATAATCGAAAAACAACAAGATGATGATTCACAAATTGTAATAAAATCACCAAAACAACATAACGATGATGATAATGATAATGATGATAATAGTAAAGAATTAAAAAAACCGTTATTATCATTATTAGAACAATACGGTTCAGATTCTGATGATAATAATGATAATAATGATGATGATGATAACAAAAAAATACCAACAGGTGAAATACGTATTGTTATCGATAAGATGGCAAGTTATGTTGCTAAAAATGGTGAACAATTTGAAGATATTGTTAAAGCAAAAGGTGATCCGCGTTTTGAATTTTTAAACAATAATCACCAATATTATCAATATTATCGTAATAAAATTAAAGAATCATTAAATAATAATAATAATAATAATAATAGTAATGGGGATGAAAAGAGGGAAGTTAAAATTATGCCAATATTACCACCACAAAAACCAAAAGAGAAGAAAATCATAGGTGTGTTGATTTTATTTAAATTTTATAATACTAATAATAATCATAATAATGGATGTATAATTGTAGCTCCCGTTAGTTTTTCAATAAAAAAACCAAAAGATGATGGTCCTAAAGAAATAAAAAGTGCACTACCAATTGAAGAAAGTGATGATGATGATGATGATGATGATCATATAGATGATAATGGTGATTCTGATAAAGTTCCAATTGAGAATCAAGTCACCGTTGAAAAAATAGATCCTATCGTACCAACTTTAATAACCGAAAATACTACTACTACTAATAATAATAATAATAATGATGATATTTTTGTTAATGATGATCCTATATTAGAAATGATCGATTTAACTGATGATATTATTGATGATTGTAATAATATAAATAATAATAATAATAATAAGCAGCGTGATATAAAACGTGCTGAAGATAAAATTAAAGATAAATTAGCATTAGCTGTACGTGAAAAATTAGTAACCGTAAATCGTGATAATCGTGCATTACAATTAGAACGTAAACGTAAAGCTGCTGTATTTCTTGCATTAAAATCAGCAGAAACCAGTAATAATAATAATAATAATAATAATGATAATACAGCTATTATAGCAACAATTACAACTACAACAACAACAACTACTACTACTAGTAGTAGTAGTAGTGGTGGTGAAATTGCGGATTTATCAGAAAATAGGGATGGGCAATTATTGAAGAAACGTTCAAGGAGTAGATCGATTAATGTTGATGATGTTGTTGATGGTGATAAGGATGATAGGAGAAGGTCGTGTTCGAAAAAGAAAAAATCACATAAACGGTATGGTGTTTGTTTAAAATTGTTGTTTTTGTTGCTTTGTCGAAATTGTTGATTATTTGTTTTATTTTGTAGGAAACATTCAAAAAGTAAACATGATATGAAAAGTAGGAGAAAATCCAAAAAGAAACGACGACGGTCTAGTTCTGTAACATCAACAGATTCACAATCATCATGATATTGTATTTCTTCTATTATTTTAATTTAATTAATTGTAGTACAAATATAAAATTGTTTAATTAATATATTTATAATGTACTTATTTTGTGTTTTTGTTGTTGCCTTCCAAATTAAATACGTACAATGTGCAGTGTTGGTTGCATACATTTAGGCGTAATGTATTGTTAGCTGCCTATACAAACTGCTAATTTTTTCAAAAGGATACAATAATTGTTGGGGGAAAAAGCAGCGGCAACAGTACAAAGGCTGACCCAGCAGCTGGTACGATCGCACATTTCCATTCAATCCACAGCATTTGCTTTCTGACCCAACCAGCGTGGAATCATAAGCTTGGTACGGTGTCATGTGGGGTCGCAGAAGAGGCACCGCTGTTTCCCACATGCCGTCGTACACCCAACCAAGATTTAACCTCTGCCCGACGTTGCTTGACTTCGGTGATCTTACGAGAACCGGTATTACCAACGCGGTACAACCGTTGCCATCAGAGATTGTAACTTTATGCTATATTAACATAATAGCTGGTAGATTAATTAACAATTAAATTTTGATATTTTTTTTCAATTAAGCCATGAGAGAAATTAATTAATTTTTAACAGAAAACAGAATAAACATTGGAAAATTAATCAATATTGGACTAAAATAGAGATCTACAACTGAAATAGTGTTGATTCGTGGATAAGTGCGAACAGTCAGTACTACTAAATTCTTTTAGGGGTGCTAATTTAGATTTTGGTGGTGCTTAAAACACCCACAAGTACCCCCTAACTATGTCTATGACGTACGCTTACTTTGGTAAAGATGACGGCAACAACAAAAACAGCAAGATGGATTGTCATGAGAAATTGGTTGTTAAATTCGATTTTGTATTAGGATATTAGGAGTTAATAGGAGGTATATCAGGAGCTGGTGATTATTAGTATTATTATTATTTTAAATGATTTTGAAAATATTAATAATAGATGTCACTATTATTTAGCTAAATTACAGTTTTGTCTATTTTTAAAGGAATGAAACTTTACTAAATATGCTTAGCAAAATTACAGTTTTCTCTAGTTTTAAAATACACTAAATTGCCGCTAGATGTGGCTAGCGTTTAGCTAAGTTCCATTCCTTTGGAAATAGAGAAAACTGTAATTTAGCTAAATGATAGTGACATCTATTAACAATATTTTTAAAATAATTCAAAATAATAATAATACTAATAATCACTTGCTTCTGATATACCTCCTATTAACTCCTAATATCCTAATACAAAATCGCATTTTACAACCAAATTTCGAACAAATAATCGTATTTTCAGTAACTATTCTTCTTACCCACAGTCCCACATAGTAAGGGTTAAATTTAATTTTAAGTGTTTTAATAACAAAATTTCACTTTTAATATAAACGATTTATTGAAAAACTGGAATAATTTGTGCTTATTATTATTGTATCTAAAATAAAACAAATAATTTTATACATATATAATTTATTTTCAATTCTTCTCCATTATGCGCGCTATTTCATTACATTAACAACGTTGGGCATATTTATGACAATAGCCTTTAAAAATTGATAATAAACGAAAATTTGCATAATATTTTGAAATTATTCAATATATTTGTTGTAAGACTTGGAAATTCTGTGAATTTTGATAAGAATTCCAAAATTATTTGCAATATTTCTTTGATCACTACGATTCTCGATAAAATCCCTAAATAATTCAAATTTAAAAATTATTGATTACTGAGATTTTTGAGTTTTTTCAAAATTTCAACAGGTACTGGCATCATTTTTTCCGTTCTTGAAATCGCTACAGAATCTAAATTTAGAATCTTTAATTATTACAACAAAAAAGAAAAAATTAATTAATAATTAATTATTTCGATACAATTTTCATGAAATACTTGTGGTAGAAGTGCAATCACTGAAATCCGATAATTTGGTAGATTCGATAATGGATTACCATGTAATGTAATTGTACGTAAACTCTTCAAATTACGCAATTTTATAATTTCATCAAAGTTCTCAATGCAATTGCCATGAAAATAGAGAATTTTCAAATTGGGAAATTTCAAAATACCCTTTAAACATTGTTTGATAATTAAACAATTAGTTTTTAATTTGTGTTAATAATAATTATACTTCATCAATTGTTTTAATGTAATTAAAAGAGAAATCAATCCAGCCCAAGTCTTTTGGTGAATCTATAAGATTTTCAACCATTTTCTCAACATTTTTGGTATCTTTCAATTTATTGTTGTTCAACCATATAGAACAAGTCAAGAATTTCTTAGTTTCATTGCTTAATTGTGGAATTGCACCCAATCTTGATGATCGTGCTTGGACCATTTCAATTTCTACAAAAAAGTATTCAACAGAATAAAACAATAAAATATATGAAATTCAAACACTCACTATCAAGTGCATAAATTTTTCTAAATGAAAAATCCACTGGTAGACTTTCGGTGGTTTTATTGAATTTTTCCATGATTTTATTCGAAAATATATTGATTAAAGTCACAATGACAGCAACGATAACGATCAAACATTTTCGAATTTTGGCGCTATTTCTATGATTAAACGAATCAACAATAGGTGTCCCCACTATACAATTTTCGATTCAACAGTGACAATAACACTAATCGGCGCTAGGTGTCGCTACTAAACAAGTTTCAATTTATAACCTTAAATTTTGCAACAAATTTTAAGTAAGTTTTCAAATTAATTAATTAAATTTGAATTGATTTGTTTTTGTAATTTTTGTAGATATGTTACCAATTGTACGATTTGCATCGAATTTTACAAGAAATCTACCATTATTTTGTAATATAACCTCAAAATTCCATTTATTAACAAATCATATACAAATCACACAAAAATCATCATCATTATTATTACAGCCGACAAATATAAATTTATTAACAAATTGTGGTTTTAAATTACGTGCAAAATTGAAGAAACGTTGTAAAGATTGTTTTATGGTACGTCGTGAAGAACGTTGGTATGTTTTATGTAAAACACATCCACGACATAAACAAATGCAAATTATAGCAGATCCAAAGAATAAATGGATATTATCGCATGCTACACAGGGTAAAATACGACCATGGTGAAATTTTTGTGTTGTTAAAAGCGAAATAAAAAATAAAATAAAGATAGTGTAAATTAATAAAAATATCAAACTGTAAAAAGTCCATATCTTGTTTTCATTTGCTTTGTATTCGCGAATGAATTAATCAAAAGTACGTTTTTAAGAGATGGGTGGCTGGCTCATACTCATGACGCTATAGTAAAGCGATTTCTCTAGCCTGAATTTAGGTTTGGTGTCTGCTATAAGAGGGTTGTGGTCTGCCTTAGTGATTTTCAGGGCGTTATCTAATTCTTTGAAGAATGTTTCCACTTTCTCTTTCTATTTTTTGTCTGTAGTTATGGCACACATTGCACATTGTGCCGGGCCCGCCCCTAGACTCAATATCAAAATACCAATAGGTCAGAACTGGAAAAATTCAAATTTTTAGCTTGTACTGAACGATTTTGATAATTTGATTTTGTGTTAATGAAGTTTATTGTTGAAGGAGAGATTGTCAGATTTGGTAAAAGGAAAGAAACATTTTTAGTTCTTCACAGTTATATATTTAAAACTGATTCAACAGAAATTCTAATAATTCTTCTTGCATATGTATCGTTTGTATCCATATATGTATACCTCTTTCAGAAAAAAACAACAACAACTTATCCTAAACCAAGAGCAGTTAACAGAGTACACAAAAGACCTGGCTTTTGCTCTATAAACACAACTTGTTAAAAATATAATTAAAAAAAAAAAATAATATTCTACATACCCTCTGCAGCACTGCTTAAACAAACTACAGTTGCAACCAATGCCATTTCAAAGTAATACTTCCACATATTGATGTATTTTGGATAGTCAGTTTAAATGTAGTCCTTTATATACAATTTTTATGGACACCTTTACAAATTAAACAAAGCGTCACTGATAAGGACAATTAACCCATTAAAATTGCTATTTAGCTATCTACTCTTATTAAACAATTATGATTAGAAGCAAACATATGGATATGATAATCTGACCTCGAACACGTTACAACTTAGATTACACCATTATTTGAGTCACATTATTGGGCAAACCTTCCATAATTTTATAAAAAAATCATATAAAGACTCCATAGAAATTCAGAATAATTAGAATGCCTAAATTTGTTTTTTAATGTTTGATTCGATTTATTTTCCTAAAAAATAACGATTCTTTTCAGGAAAGCCACACAAATTTGCCTTAATGTAACATTGATAAGGAGAAACTGTAAGAGAACAGAGAACATTCACCTGAATTTACTAGAATTCCAACTCTTAACTTAAAGGACCTTTCAAATGAGGTGCTAGTTGACCACCTTTGCTATTTAAGATTCTTAAGTTAGGGGCTGCCGGGGGTAGGGGGCTAACGCAACATGGTCACGAATAACATTGAAACAAAAATCAACCTGTCTCAGGATTTTTGTTTAAATCAAACCACCAAGGAAGTTATTCAGGCTGGTTTCTTTTTATTGAAATGCCCTGTATACAGAGCAGGCGTTTCTAATACGAACATAGGGAAAATATTAAGCACACTCTACTCTTAGGGGTTTCGCATAAGTTTGAATAAGATAAACAGAAAACAAGCGATTTTACCGAGAATACCGATCTACTTTGATCTTTGTCTGATAGATCTGCCCACTGATGTTTCACCATGATCCATTACAAAGATAGTAAAGTAAGATTTTTGACTGGATGTTATGCAATAGCTGCAGTTCTTAGACGCCTGATGACCGCTTATTTTCTATTTATATCTGCAAAACCCCTAAGAGTGTGGTGTACTGCTGTTATCTTTCTTCTATGTTTGTATACGTAACTCTTTCTGAAATTATTATGCCCATGCGGAGGCAGGGCCGGCGCTATATTTTGTGGGGCCTAATTTTGTTTATGATGAACTTATGTTGTCTGTGCTACGGAATTTTCTAATAATACATTCCGTGTCAATAATAACCAATTCATGTTCTTAAGTGTTTTATATTCGTCTATGTTTGTGATAAGGTCAGTATGACCATTTTTCGTTAATAATCAATAATTGCAAGATAAGTAAGCAATTATGCAGCAATTTAAAAAAAAAAAACGTGCGCCGATATTTATATTATCGAACAGCTCATTTTTTTTTTTTTTTTAGTACATTATGTTGATAATTTATTTATTATTTAGAAAAATTGTATATAAAGAGGACTACACACAAAATTCGTACATTCGTAATTCAAACAAATCAAAATGTGGAAGTATTATTTTGGAATGGTTTTGATTGTTGCTTTGATCCATTTAGGCATCGTAGCAGGACGTAAGTAAACCATTAATAGATTTATAAATCATATTCTTATAATAATTCGTTTCTAGAGCAACAACAAAGTCTTTTGTGTAAACTGTTGGCGGCTATTGGCTGATTTGAACTAAAAGATTTACACCTCAAAAATACAGACATATACAATATATACAAGTTATATACCTACATGTAAATAGAATTACTATTTAACAAAAATGTGCCTCTTTTCTGTCTTTAAACCTCCCTAAAGTCCTGCCTCATTTACACGTATACTGCAACAATAATACTACAGTGAAACCTCCATATGCGGCCACTTCTACAGTACGGACACTATGTCTTAAAATGACTCCTCATTGTAACGAATTAACTCTGAAAGAGAACAATAAGTGCGGTGTGACAAAAATTGCGGAAAATTTTAAAATATCCAAGACTTACTTGGCCACAATACTGAAAATTGAAAAGTATGGTAATTGTAAAGAGTAGGTAGCTGAAGTCTCCTAGAACCTAAAACTCTCTTATAAAGACACCTCCTATTACGTAAAATATTTTTTTCACCCATGAGTGTCCGTAATAGGGAGGTTTCACTGTATAACTATAAAGCCCTATTCACACTATCGTGCCAGTCTCGGTTCGATCTCGAGCCGTTCTCGTCCCAGTAAAATATTCTTATATGGGAAATGCATAAGTCTATTCACACTGTCGGTACCGCTCCAATACCGATCCATCAGAAACTATATTTGACCGGCATAAGACTACTGGCACTGGCTTTTGGCATGGACCGATATAGTGTGAACAGGCTTCGTTCCAATCCCAATTCGTCCCCGCATAATGGGGATGTGTTGACGATAGACAATAACAATTTATATCAAATTTAATTGCTTGTGTTATATTGGTAATAGAAAAGGCCTCCAAATTTTGACAAAAAAATCGCATGGTGGAGGTAGAAAGTGTCCAAATCCTGTTGGAGACTGCGTTGAGCAAGAGCGGATCGAGACTGGACCGACAGCGGCATGATAGTGTAGATGGGGCTTTAGTGTTGTAGAATTTGCACTTTCGCTGGTGTTATAGAAACTAGCTCAATTTTAATCTAGTAAGCGCAAAACTGTAATGAATTAACAGGGCCGGCCCTAGGGTAGAGCGAGTAGAGATATAGGGCCCGATTCTACTATTCAAGACAAGTGATATATTACCATATCATAGAGTAGGCAACCAGTTTTATGCTATTGAGTTATTCTCTCCTAGATGTCGTAAAATTCAAACTGAAATTAAAAAAAAATAAAATAATAAACAGCTCAGAACCGAAAATTATTTACGTTAGGAAATCATAGCGGATTTTTTTTCAATTATAAATAATTATCATTATTACTATTATTATTGTTGTTATTGCTACTGTAGCAAATTTTTGATAATCTAAGAAACAATTTACAAGTAGTGACAGTGATTTTTATTTACTTTATTTATCTGTTTTTCTTTTCTCTAATTTTTCGGTGTACCTAGAATTGTGTGAAATTTTTGATTATAAACAATATGATAAACAAAACTAGAAGACTATTTAAATAATAATAATAATAATAATTATATATTAAGCGCCTTATCTATCATCTTCAATTCTTATCAAATATCAGGTCGTTTAGTGTTTATTACACAAAAATAAAACAAAATAAATATAAATAAATGCGTGTAATATGCGTAAAAAATGATCAAAATCTATAAAATATTATTATTATTACCTACATATTTAGGAATCAGACAAAAAATAAACTATCCAGGTAGATTTGATGCAATTAAATAGAAAATCAACAATCAAGGTAAAGATTTACTTAAAATAAAATCTAGTGCAATTAAAATTAAATCTTTTATATTTATCTTGTCGTATTTTTTATTATGATATCACAATTTATTTAATTGCTTTTATGTGATTTAATATAATCTCTCTATTCAGTGTGTGATAATTAAAAGAGTATACTTCAAGTGTAGATATTTCATTTGTTTTTGTTTAAATAAATGAAAAATTCAAAAAGAAATTGTTAATTAAATTTGAATTTTTAATTGCAATTATCTATCGTCAGTGTTAAATAATAATTTGAATAATAAACAACAACCAAAAAAAAAAAAAATCAAACATGTGACTAGATTTGAATAAATTACGTTTATACCTACATATAGTTTTAACCAATCATTAAATCAGCCGCACCTTTGAAACTTTACACAAAAATTTAAATAAACCAATCAACTAAATCAAATTACAGTCTGCTATGTTTTGATTATTGTTTTTTGCTGTTTTTTTTTTTGATGGCACTTTTGTCAAAATTCATTGACAGTTCGATACATCTTAACACAGAAGATAAGAAGTCGATTTCTTTACGTTTTTAAAGAAAAACACCAAGTAAGTACATATGAATAAATATCAATTTTTTTCCGTAAATTCGGAGGTCAATGTTTCATCTTTATCTCTATCTTCTTCTATATAGGTTTCTGTTTTTTTGTGTTTTTTGTTAGTTCGGGAAAAGCCAATTACTTAGTTATTTGTTTGTTTGTTAATTAATAATCTTAGTCAACTAGATTGAAGCAGTATTCTTTTTTTTTATATACATATATATGTAATCCTACTTTTTGCAATGTGAACTTTGATCGAGTATCACATTATTAAACTTTCCAGAATATTGATAATAATTTTATTAGAAAATAATAATAAAAAAAAGTAATTAGCATTTGAAAACAATAAAAAGTATAAAAACTCCAATAAGTTATTTGAAACATTTAACAATTTACAAACATAAACAAATCAATAAGGATATAATGAATGAATTTTGATAAAAAATTCAATAAAACAAAACGTTCAGTTAGGTGTGTGAAAAAAAAAACCTCATAATTTGGGCACATTCAAACTAAACACCCAGAACTGTGAGTGTACTACCATGGTGTAGCAATGTTGCTATCCTTACGAATTTTGCTACACATAAATATTTAATCCCTATATGATTAATGAGTAGGTACCTACTGAAATTTTTCAGTTAGGCGCACACTTTACATGGAGTAGGAATTCGTCCAAACTTAATGTTTATTGCAAGCGTCTTCCCAAGAGTTTTACAAGATTATTACCCACACATGGTAATTGAAAATTTGTCTATTTTAAAAATTAAACGCCCCAAAGTTGGAAACAATAAGTTACACATTTTATTTTCATTTGGACTTGAATGATTTGTTTTTTTTTTTTTAAAATTGTGAAACTGATAACAGTAGAATGTACTTAAGCACCTGTCAAGAGTGTCAAGGAAAAGTTGTTTATTTATATCAAATCTCACATTTGTTGTGTGTGTGTAGAATTTGCTGGTGAAATATTTAATTCGTTTACTTTAATTATACGACCTGTACCTATAGGGTGTCTTATTTTCGATGGTATTTCAGGTAAACTCCTATAAACAGTGATTGGAGAGAATAATTGATGTTACATTCTCGTGCTACTTTTTCATGAGTAATCAGATGATAGAGTCAGATTCTTGCGAAATTCTTTTGTTTTTGAGTTATTAAAGTTTATTGAGTTTTCCATTATTTTGATGATGCTCTGGTATCTTGTATACTTTTAAAAAAATTGCAAAAATTCTCATTGCTTCTGATACAGCTTTTAACACAGATTTTATCTGTTTCATCTATTTTAGAGTAAGCTTTACCATTTTTCAGATACGACACAAACTTGTATTTTTTTTAATAAATGGGAATTATAGGTAATTTTTAGCTTATTAAATTGCTTCTTTTTTTGTGATTCCAAATATATATAGTTTGCTATAGTTATTTTCAATAATATGAGCATTTTTTAAAGAAAAATCTGATATTACAGGTAAAAATTAAAAAACTATAGACAAAATAAACGTAGAGTGTTATGGAACAATTGTTTCTCCGACTTGTCAAATGATTACTAATTTTGATTTTTTGCAATAATTATTGCATTTTTTACCATAAAATTTATGAAAAACATTTGTTATAAAGCTTTTCTGGATAGTTCGTATGTGGATCCGGAGATGAAAAGCACCATAATCCAAAAAAATAAGCGAAATCAATGAGTACTTGACAACTTGAAATAGCAATTGTTTCATAACACCCTACGTTCATTTAAAATACAGAGCTGTATCATTTTTACCTGTACGATTTCCTTTTCTGTAGTGACTTTTGTTGGTGAAAATAAAACTATAGCAAATCATATATTTTCGGAATCAGAACAAAATAGGAAATCTAATGAACTATAAATTAACTATCGTTCCCATTTGAAAAAAAATACAAGTTTGTGTTATATCTCAAAAGTGGTAAAACCTACTCAAAAATGAACAATGCAGGTAAAATCTGCATTAAAAACTGTATTAGAAGTAGTTAAAATTGTTCCTATTTTTTTAAAAGTATGCCAGTTACAGAGTATCTTCAAAATAGTGGAAAATTCAAAAAAGTTGAATAATTCGAAAACAAAAGAACATTGCAAAAATCTGACGACACCATCTGATTACTCATGAAAAAGTAGCACTAGAATGTACCATCAGTTATTTTGTCCCCGATAACTACTTATAGACGTTTACCTGTGAAATACCATTGAAAATAAGACACCCTGTACCAATAACCATCTATCTCTTTGATATATTTTAACAATATTTGTTTTCCTGTAGGTAGTAGATAGATACCAAATTATGCTTCTATTGTTGATAATTTTATTATTTCGAAATTGAGTTGATTATGATTCAATAATATACGGGGTGGGGTGGTGGTGTACATATACAACAAATAAATCTGTAAAAGAGAAAATCTAGGTGATTTGCAAAAAATTAAAAAAAAATACACGTGTTAGTTTCATTATACATTGGACACACACACACACACACAATGTATAATAATAACTTTGACTTATTGTTTATTGTAAATAAATATTTAAATAAATAGCCGGCGCAACATTATAATGAAATAGAAAATAAAAACGTTACTATTATTAAAAATAAAATTTCCTAGTGCTCTCTAGACACTATAAATTTTCTATTCTATAGTATAGTGAAACTATTCCGACAACAAAACTGTCTTGGCTTAAATCCAATATTAATAATATAAAGAAAGACAATCAACTTAATGTAGGGAAAAAAGAATACAAATCTATTTCAGTAATGTCATCTAACAATAATAATAATAATAATGACAATCTCGATGATGATGATGATGATGATGATAATGATAATAGAAAAAATTTGAAAAATTTAGTGTTGTGGAATACCTAGTGTGCGTGATTATTTAACAAACAGAAAATTTGTTTTCTTCCACCTATTTCTTACAAGTTAGCCTTGAATTATTTACCTTAAAAAAAAACAAAACAATTGCTAATTATACCAATTTTTTTTTTTATGTTTTGTGCAAATAATAGTACCTACCTAATATAGAAAAGTGAAATTTGTGAAAAATTTAAAGGTTGTTTTTTTGAGAAGAAAAATGGAGACACCTTCAAATTTAAGTGATCGAAATAACGAACGTTATGGTTTAGGTTTTCAAAATACAGTGGTAAGTTTATTAACAATTACCATAGTAGTGGTCAGGACCGGCTTTTTTAATTTCTCTTCAATAAAATCCAATTTGTTGAAATTTTTATAGTAAAAAATATGGCAAATAAATAAGTTGTTATTTCATAATTGTTTGTTCATGACATACTTGTTAAAAAAATGTTATTTCTTGTCTTTCGTTTTGTTTTGTTTTTTTTATGATGATAATCATAAATAAAAGATAACAAAGGATTACTAATTAATACAAAAAATATTGTTTTACAATGACGGCCGCTCCATGATAATTTAGCAAAATAATAAAAATAACAAAGTGGAGGTAATACTAGTGTTATAGCTAGTATCATCCACCACAGGCCTCTCTCTACACGATAGTATTATTGCTAAGAAAGGACTTCAAAAAAATACTTCCATCAATATGCAAAACATTGTCGTATTGAATAGATTTGCCACTGTAGTCATAAATTTCTGTGCCACGTAAACGTGAGAATAACCAGAACTGCCACACTTTGCAAACTTTATTTGTTATCTAGCTGGAGTGTGCAATGGGTTAATAAATGTTGTTCCAAATTAAACGAACTGACCAAAAAAAAAAAATGTAGAAAATATATACGATTCTCATTCTAAATACCAAAAATTGACTACAAGCTTGAATGAAACTTTTTTTAAATATTCTATCACCCCGGACAGATTAAATTCAAATATCAAATTCCCATAAATACATGTATCCTCTTACAACATGTTCACAAGGCTTTTAATAGACCACTTATCGTGTGAGACAATTCATAAATATGTAAATTTAATTAATTTCAACGAACAGTAGAAGATAATTATCTAAAAACGTTTAATTAATTTGAAACGTTTTTGTTTATTTTTTTTTTGCTGTAACTTTACACATTGTATTGTTGTTGTTTTTAAAGTTCATTAGTTAAATTAAAATCTTTGCGTGTAATTTAAACAAATTAGACTTTTCTGAATAAACAAATCTGGTGTTTTACTTTTTTTATTTCTGCCTTTTCATTTCAATTTTGTTGAATAGGCATACACCAAAAAGTGCTGAAATATATTACCGCGCCCAAATATCATAGATTCGAAATTTGTATTTTGGCGCTAAATTCCTGTATGTTTGGTTGTATAATCTACGCGTATTATACAGGCTGTTTCAATTTAAATTGTACCCATTCAAGAACAACCGTATATATTGAAATTATGAATATTTTGATTTATAAAGGAGTTTTCATAATAATGGATGAAAAAATTTGTTTTTTTTTCTTTTGGTGTAAGAAAGTTCTCAAACTATCATCTACCTTTTTCTTCCTTGAACAAAACAAAACAAAAAAAAAACCCATTATGAAAATGATTGAGTTGGATATATATTTCAATTGAATAATAACCGCTTACGACAATTGACAAAAATTGCTTAAATCATTTGCTATGCCTGCTGCCTTATATATAAATTGTAAAGTATAATCAACGACTTAAGTTATTTGAAAAATTCTTTTACTAGACACTATAGAAATTATTGTCGTTGATTAATTCATATAACAATAACACTATTAAACAAACAACATATAGACAATTTTTCTCATTCTTTCAATTGAATAAAGTTGAAACAATCAAACAGGAAGAACAAGACTAGATTTCGTGCTGTAGATTTTTTATAATTTCCTCCTTTTTTAACAGAAAAAAACAAAATAAAGTGTAAAATTGCGTGTATTTTCTAATAAATTTAATTACAACAAAAAAATTCGACGTCAAGGATCTGTTGGTGTATCTATATGTGTAAGAACAATTTTTTATGTTGAATTAATAAATTTAAAGAGAAAAAATGGATGTTACGTCAATGTCGGAAGCACATTTCGGCGAAGCTGATCCTGAATCAATCGATAAAGAATGGGAGGAATTTTCAAAATTATTAGAACGAAAACGTAAAAAACACGAACAATGCTTCTATCCTTGTCCACCACCTGAGGAGGAATATAGCAATACTTTAGTAAGATCTTCTATCTTTGATTTTCCTATAATTTTTGTTTTGGTTGAAATTAAAGCCGGTCCTGATCTAAAGTTTCACATTAATATGTATTTTGATCATTTATTTGTTTTTTGTGTAATAGATGTATGGCCGATATAGTCGGCAATTAGGTGAATTTGCAAAATTAGAAGCTTTAAAACAAGCCGAAAAACGACGTTTAAAAGAAGAGAAACGACGTAAAAAGGAATTGAAAGGTTATCAAGGCAAAGTTGCTAAAACTATATCGTTTTTATGGCGGCATACGTTTGCACGTTTAGGTGAAGATTGGGTATTTTTAGCACTTTTAGGTGTCATTATGGCTATATTAAGTTTTATAATGGATCGTGGCATTTATATTTGTAATAAAGGTATTTTATATTTAATAATGAGAATAATAGTTAATCATTAATTGATTAAAGCCAGGATATGGTTGTATCGTGATTTAACTAATCATCCATTAGCTCAATATGCTGCATGGGTAGCACTACCAGTAACATTAACTCTATTCAGTGCTGGATTCGCTCACTTGGTAGCGCCACAGTCTATAGGTGAATCCCACATATCCTAATTATAGTGTAGATATTAATAAAATAAATACATGCAATAATAGGTTCAGGTATACCGGAAATGAAGACAATTCTACGTGGTGTAGCATTAAAAGAATATTTAACATTTCGCACATTAGTTGCAAAAGTTGTTGGTTTAACAGCAACATTAGGTAGTGGCTTACCAATTGGTAAAGAAGGACCATTTGTACATATAGCTAGTATATCAGCAACATTATTAAGTAAATTAGTAACCGGTTTTCAAGGTATATATGAGAATGAAAGTCGTACAACGGAAATGTTAGCAGCAGCATGTGCTGTTGGTGTTGCTAGTTGTTTTGCTGCACCAGTTGGTGGTGTATTGTTTAGTATTGAAGTAACAACTGTTTATTTTGCTGTACGTAATTATTGGCGTGGTTTTTTTGCTGCTGTATGTGGTGCAACAATATTTCGTTTATTGGCTGTATGGTTTGAAGGTGCTGATACTGTTACAGCTGTATTTAAAACTAGTTTCCATATGGATTTTCCATTTGATCCACAAGAATTATTTGTATTTGCATTGATGGGGTAATCAATTTTGTGTTTTTTGTTATCATTATTTTATATTTACAATTGTTCAATTCCAGTGCCATATGTGGTCTTGGTGGTGCATTTTTCGTTTGGCTCCATCGACAATACGTAATGTTTATGCGTAATAGTAAAATGATTAATAAATTCTTACAGAAAAAGTAAGTATTTACTCGACATTTGTTTGAAAAATACAACAGGTATCTTTTAAAATCTAAAACGTTATAAATAGTGTGGAATGTTTTACAGTCGTTTCTTATATCCTGCTATTGTTTCATTATTGGTATCGACCATATCATTTCCATTGGGTGCTGGACAATTTTTTGCTGGTGTACTAACAACTCATGAACAAGTTTCAACATTATTCAGTAATTTCTCATGGACTGGTAGTAATTTAACTGTATCAGAACAACAAGTAGTTGCTGCTTGGCAGCCTGGTGGTGTTTTTGTTAATTTAATTTGTTATACAGCTTTTACGGTAGTTATTTTCAAAATATTAATTTGTAAAAAAAAAACAAAAATGATTGATTTTTATTTAAAATTGTAGTTTGTATTTTCAATAATTTGCTCAACAGTACCAGTACCAAGTGGTATATTTATACCTGTATTTAAAATTGGTGCTGGTTTTGGACGTATCGTTGGTGAATTAATGTCTATATGGTTTCCAATTGGTATGCGTTATGGTGGTAAAATTGCTAAAATTATACCAGGTGGTTATGCAGCAGTTGGTGCAGCAGCATTTAGTGGTTCTGTTACACATACAATATCTGTTTCAGTTATTGTATTTGAAATGACAGGACAAATAACACATATTATACCAATAATGATTGCTGTATTAATATCAAATGCTGTTGCTAGTTTATTAGCACCAAGTATTTATGACAGTATTATATTAATTAAGAAATTACCATATTTACCTGATCTTCTACCTAGCAGTAGTGGTAAGTAGTAGATCCCATGTTACGCCACTGTCTTTATATCAATTAAAGCCGTGTCCACATCTAGCGAACGAATGCGAATGTCATGCGCAAACAGAAGCAGTAGAATGTCTTTGAAATCGCTTGTGTTCCACTAGCTGCTCGTTTCTATTTCCCGTTCACACTATGAAAACGCTCACGAATGCGAACGAATTTTTTCTTTGAAGTTTTCGACAACCAGCAGATCCCTGTTTTTCACGTGCGCGTTTTCACGTTATTTACGTTTGCATTCGTAGCTAAATTTAAGATTAAGTTGTTGTTATGTATGTCCTTGTCTCTCCGCCACTGGTCTAGTGTTCTTTGGGGAATTTATCAATTTTTTTTTTGTAGGAATGTACAATATTTATGTTGAAGATTTCATGGTACGTGATGTAAAATATATATTTCATGGAATGACTTATGAACAATTAAAAACTTTATTAAAAAACAACAGACGTTTACAAAGTTTCCCATTAGTTGATAATCCTGATAATATGGTATTATTAGGTTCAATACAACGTTTACAATTAATACAATTAATTGATAAGAATATTGGTAAAGAACGTCGTTTACAAGTGGCTGCAACACGTAAACGTGCAGCTGAAGAACAACGTGCCCGTGAAGAAGCTGAACGTAAAGCAGCCGCAGCAGCAATTAGAGCAGCTGCCGTTCTTGGTGGTACTAATAATAATGATGAACGTCAACGTCGACCATCACGTTTTCAAGTTGTACCAGCACCAGATGTGTTAGCAATACGACAAATGAGTGAGAATCAATTAAATGAAAATGATCATTTACATCAACCACCTGTATTTGGTAGTCAACCAAGAAAATCGATATTAAAGAAAACCAATTCGTTTACATTGAAAGGTTTTAGTCCATTTATAACAACAAGTCCTGGTTCAACACCATATACAACAGTAACAGGTGCTGAAAGTCGTATACGTTTAGCATTTGAAGCTATCTTTCGTAAATCGGCACAATTACAAGATGTTGATAATGATGATAGTGCATCCGTTTTAAATAATGATTCAAGAAATGGTAGTAGTAATAATAAAATACAAATATTACCAATGAGTCCAATGACATTGAAGAAAGTGCAATTACCAAAAGAACGTGTTTGTGATATGTCACCAGAAGATCAACGTATATGGGAAGAAGAACAAATGCAATTACCTGTTGATTTCACATTGTCCCATATAGATCCAGCACCCTTTCAATTAGTCGAACGTACATCATTATTAAAAGTGCATTCATTATTTTCAATGGTTGGTGTTAATCATGCATATGTAACAGCAATTGGTAAATTAGTTGGTGTTGTTGGTTTGAAAGATTTACGTCAAGCTATTGAAGATGTAAATAGTGGTAATTTACCACCACATCAAAATGACAATAATTTAGGTGGTGGTGGTGGTAATAATAATAATAGTAATGATAATAATCATCATAGTGATAATAATGTTAGTGATGTAGAAGAGAATGAGGTTCAACAAGCTCTTGTATCAAAAGTTTAATTACTGTGATAATTTTGTTGACTGTTTTAATAATAATAATCAAGAAAACAACAAATTGACAGAGAGACATTTTTCTATTTAAGTGATAAAAACCAAAAAATAAATGTTATCAAATTCTCTAGATTTATTTATTAAAACAACTCCAACAGTTAAGCCCTATCCACACTATCGTGCCAGTCTCGGTTCGATCTCGAGCCGTTCTCGTGCCAGTAAAATATTCTTATATGGAAAATGCATAAGTCTATTCACACTGTCGGTACCGCTCCAGCACCGGTTCAGTCTCGCTCCAATACCGATCCATTAGAAACTATATTTGACCGGCATGAGACTGGCACTGGCTCGGCATGGACCGATAGTGTGAACAGGCTTCGTTCCAATCCCCAGGGCCGAAACTAGCTATAGGCAGAGTAAGCACCAGTCTATGAGCGTCAACGGATTAGGGGCGGCGCTAAATTCTTTAACCGCTTACAAATTATACAGACGGAAAACCAAAAATTTGCTATTTTCTATTTTTCTTTTGTAGCACCTTTATTCAAAGAAATATAGTTATGCGATGCCGATCGTATTCTACTTTTGAATTTTGGTGGATGCGCCGGGGTATGTTCGCGTGTGGAATTTGAAAAATTCGGTGGAGGCGCCACGCGCACGCGCCGATCCTAACCTACTTTGATTAAAAAATGTTAGAAAGAATTTTTTAATTGAGATGACAAAGGTCGTGAATCTTTCTATAATTCTTAGGCAAATAGACAATAAACTTCCTTGTCTGTAGTATAACTATACAGAGAGGATCCCCAGTGGAGTATTTTTGTGCTCCATCCCCAGTCCTTAGGTTAGCCAACAGAAGTATAGGGTGTTCAATAACAATCTTGACATACTTGACTTTTCTTCAAGAAGATCTCGTTCCAGTCTTAGATGAAATAAGGCTATGGTGATATGCCACCAAGATGGAGCGCCACTACCGCATTATGTTCTAGCCGTTCGTCAAATATTTAGACGAAATTTTTCCAAATAGATGGATGGGTAGAAGAGGGGTTAAATTGAATGGCCAGCAAGAGCTCCGGATCTGTGTGGAGCAATCTGTGAGAGATGCCGCACTCAAATGTGCACCCCCGACTATAAAAAAATTGCAAATATTTGCCGACAGTCGTTCAACAAAAATTAAACTTTTACACACAACATACTAACAAATTATTTTATAGGACTTTAATAATGTACACACAATACGTAAAATTCCAAACAAACCTTGATTAAAATCAAATCTTCTATCACTATCTTAATTATTAATTAGCTAACAAACAGTAATTATGGATTGTTATTGTTATTATAAAAATGTAGCAGTAAATATCTAGAACTAAATTGTTTTTTCGGTATCTAATCGTTAATTGATCATCAACTATGAAGAAACGTCGTGATTTACCACAATCTCAATTATACGAATCAATCTATGCTCCTGTACAGGTAAGTTTTTTGATTGCTTCTTCATTTTGCAAATAATCACAAAATTTAATTGGTTAAAGACGAAAAAATCAGGTAAAGAATATGAACAATTTAAAATCGAATACATTAAGAAAGAACAAAAAACTTTACGAAAAGAATTACACGGCTATCAAGGTAGGTTCGATTTTTGTTATCCATAAAAGTACGTACACATCTATACAGTACTTATAAATCTTTAAGGACGTATTAAACGTTTAATTTTAAAATGTTGGTATTACTGTACACGTTATTTGAATGAAGAATGGTTATTATTAGCAATCGTTGGTATATTAGTTGCATGTATTAGTTATGCAATGGATAAAGGTGCAGTTCTTTTAAATAATTGTCGTATATGGCTATATAGTGATTTAGCCTATAATACAACAGCGAAATATTTTGCTTGGATATCAATACCAGTATGTACATGTATGTTTAGTGCTGGATTTGTTAAAATTGTTGGACCAGCTGCTGCCGGTATTATAACTCCCGTTTTTTAAAAAAAAAAAAATGGATTTTCAATTGTTAACCTTAATGAACACCATTAGTTTGGTAGTTAGTGACGTCATTTTCTGTTGGCAATTTCTATGTTAACTCATTGAAAATCTATTGATTTCTAATGGAAAATAATCGATATACATATGTATGTATGTAGGTTCAGGGATTCCCCATATCAAAACAATCTTACGTGGTGTTTATCTGGATAATTTCCTAACATTCCGTGTATTAATTGCAAAAATTATGGGTTTAACTAGTACAATGGGTAGTAATATGCCATTAGGTAAAGAAGGCCCATTAATCCATATATCAACATGTTGTACAACATTATTGATTAAATTAATTAATTATACAAATCCGATATTTTATCAAAATGAATTACGTAAAATTGAAATATTAGCAGCTGTATGTGCTATAGGTGTTGCATGTACATTTGCTGCACCAATTGGTGGTGTATTATTAAGTATTGAAATAACAACATCATATTTTGCTGTACGTAATTATTGGCGTGGTTTCTATGGTGCTATATGGGCTGCCACTGTTTACCGTTTATTATATGTATGGATTGAAGGTTTTGAAACGATTTCAGTTGTATTTAAAACGAATATATTTGTTGAAACACCATTTGCTGCACAAGAACTATTCGCCTTTGCTGTTTTAGGGTAAAATTTGATTTGATAAGTTCGTGTGTTAACGCACTAAGCGAGAAACTCGCCACTATACTGCCAGAAACCGGCAACAAAGTTTCTCGCCTAGTGAAAACACAGACTAAGAATTTGCCTATAAGATTCTTCTTTTAGTGTGATTTGTGGATTAGGAGGTGCTCTTTATATGAGAGTCAAAATGGATTTTAATAAATTCTTAAATAACAACAAATTGATCAAAAACATAAAAAACATAAAGTATTTCAATTGAAAATAAATCTTATAATTTAAGGATAAAAATGCAAATTTTTGTAGTTTCTTCATCTATCCATTTGTGGTAGCATTAATTGTATCATCGATAAGTTTCCCATTAGGTATTGGTCAATATATGGCATCTCATCTACAATATGGTCCACAAGTTGTACAACTTTTTAGTAATTTTACTTGGACAAATCCTAATTTAACAGTTACACAATATTCAATTGTTAATAATTGGCAAACTAAACATACAGGATTTTATTTACATATTCTTTGCTTTATTGCTTTCAATGTAAGTTTACGTTATACTAGAGGTGTTTCTCGAATAACAATACACAGTAGGTTGAGAATTGGGTCATCGTGGAGACACGCCCACATAATCAACTCGTGCGCCGTGCTTGGTCAGATATAGAACGACGTGTGAACTTTATTAGCTAAGTGTGAAACCCACTCTGTGTATTTTTGCTCCAGAAAGACCTCTACTACCAAATTTGTCAACCATTTAAATGTTTCTAGTTTTTTTGTTCGATTCTATCATCAACAATGCCAATACCTAATGGTTGTTTTATACCAACATTTCGTATAGGTGCCGGTATTGGTCGTATTGTTGGTGAATTAATGTATGCATGGTATCCAAATGGTTTAAGTTATTTTGGACGTATAACAAGAATATTACCAGGTGGTTATGCTATTGTAGGTGCAGCAGCATTTAGTGGTGCCGTTACACATACAATGTCAGTTGCTGTTATTATATTAGAAATGACAAGTCAAATAACACATACAATACCAATCTTAATTAGTGTATTAATTGCTAATTGTATTGCACAAAATTTAACACCAAGCATCTATAATAGTGTAATCAAATCAAAGAAATTACCATATTTACCCGATTTATTACCGAATAACAGTAGTAAGATTTATTATAGTTCATTCGAAAACTTGTGTATTATCACCAAAAAAATTTTAGCTTATTATTCAATTTATGTTGAAGACTTTATGGTGAAAGATATTAAATTTATTTATCATGGAATAACATATGGGGAATTAAAAGAATTATTATTAAATAATAAAAATTTAACAAATTTCCCATTAGTTAATAATCCAATAAAACGTATATTATTAGGTTCAATACAACGGAATGAATTGATTCAATTAATTGAAAAACAAATTGGTAAAGAACGTCGTTTACAACAATTAACAACTGAAGAACAATCAAATTTGAAAAATCTAGATGAAAAAGATTCAAAATTTATCGAAAATCCCCTATACGTAAAACCGGAAATGGTAATTATCTAGCAATACGGTTTAAATCGTACGGCAAAAAACCGAACAAGTAACAAATTGAATGTTGTTTTACACAATACGGTTTATGCACGGCTTTTTTCCAGCACAAAATCAGGTTTCAGTCAATTTTCATGCAGTTACAGCACGAATAAAATCGTATTATAATGTGAAAACGTCTATTTTGGTCACATATGCCGCTGAGCCGTGATTGTAGTGGAAATTGCTGCGACTACATTTTGCCGCTGCCGTGTAAAAGCGAGTCTACACTACAATCTAGCGTGCTGATCCTGTGTCCGAACAACACACCCAACGCGAGAGCGGTAAATGAATAACTTGTTTGATGCGTCACAACCTGACTTATGCAGTGACGCACAGGACACACAGCGTGTAGACTCGCCTTAAGGTAAAATCTAAATATATAAAACTGTATGTCCTGACTGACTGACTGACTCATCATCGCCCAGCCCAAACCCTTGGACCTAGAAACGTGAAATTTGGAGGATACATTCCTTTTATGATGTAGGCGCTCACTAAGAAACGATTTTTTGAAACTCGGCCTCTAAGGGGGTCAAATGGGGTACAGTAGTTTCACGAAATGTAATGTCAAATTATGTCAAAAGAATTGACAGTAGTAACTGTGGCAACTGATATTCATAAATACTGATTGACTTTTATTTAAGGCTAGCACGAATCAGCACAAATTTTCACGGGACGGACAAATTTGCGTCAGGATTTAAATCCAGTATTTGTCAAAATAGTCCGATATGTCACGGGCGCCAATTATCATAGGTCCGTCTCTGACGGGCAGAATCGAATCACATTTTATAAATCCGTAAACGAATTTTTGCAGTGCAATGCGACACGAAACGAGACACGGGATGTTTTGAAATGCCATGGATGCGGCCGGCTCTAACTGTAATCTGTACGGGTTTGAAAACTTTATGTTGACCGGTCATAATGCGCACTGGCCTTAAAGTAGTTCCGTAGCGAAGCAAGGGTAACTTACCTCTAGTAATAAATAAAAGAATGTTGGCGTGTGATATTCTTTTGCCGTACGGACAAAAACCTTTCGAGATATAATAACAGATGGCTCTACTAATCCAAATATATTTGTTTCCAGCCTACTAGATGGCGTATTTGTGATTTATCTTCAAATTTGCAAAAACAATGGGAATCATTACAAATGCAATCAATTATAGATTTTAATCAATGTCAGATTGATCCAGCACCATTTCAATTAGTCGAACGTACATCATTATTAAAAGTACACACATTATTTTCAATGATTGGTATTAATACAGCTTATGTTACATCAATTGGTAAATTAATTGGTGTTGTTGGTTTAAAAGATTTACGTAAAGCTATTGATGATGTAAATAATGGTAATTTAAAAGGTCACAATATAGAAATTATCATTACACCAGATACTGCTGTTAATGATAATGATGATGATGATGATAAACCAAATAAATAAAAATATTGATTTTATACAAAGTATTTTATTTGTTGTTCTCTTTTTTTTATTAGTTTTTTGAAGTGTATGTAGTAAAATTGTGTGTAAATATTTATTAAAAAATAAATAAAAAATTAAAAATCTATACAACAAGTTCAATTTTATTACGTAATTCATTTGTTTCGGTGATAACATTATCAATAAATGGTCGTTCATTTGGATTCACTTTCAACATGTATAAAATTAAATCGTGGACGTCCTGAAATCGAAACATTATATGGAAATTAGAGGAGAAAAAAAGAGCACGGACTACAAAATTGGGATACTCTGTATAGCAAAATTGTAGTGCTAACTATACAAAATACAGAAAAGTTTTCTCTAAAATTACTAAATTCAAGCTAGGCTTTTGCAGTCCAATCTGCAGGGCCGAAACTAGCTATAGGCAGAGTAGGCACCAGCCTAGGAGCGTCAACGGATTAGGGGCGGCGCTAAATTCTTTAACCGCTTACGAATTATATAGAGGGAAAACCAAAAATTGCTATTTTCTATTTCTCTCTCGTAGCACCTTTATTCAAAGAAATATAGTTATGTGATGTCGATCGTATTCCACTTTTGAATTTTGGTGGATGCGCCGGGGTACGTTCGCGCGTGGAATTTGAAAAATTCGGTGGAGGCGCCACGCGTACGCGCCGATCCTAATCTACTTTGATCAAAAGATGTTAGAAAAAATTTTCAATTGAGATGACAAAGGCTTTAATTCTGTCTATATCCAAATTTTCCCTTGTTTCGGTCCTGCTAATCTGTACCGTTGGAATATGAATGGGAGTTCAGTAAGCTACAATTAGGCCTTTGAAGATGTTGTAAGATTAAGTTGGCAACAATTGTAATCAATATAAATGGCGGAAATTTCAAATTATTGGTTATGTATGAGAAAAAGCTTTTAGTACTTACTTGATTAAATGGTGTGTCTTCTGGAAAACTGATAACACCAGATATTACAGCCAAATTAACAGAATCACCACGTTCATAAACAATATCAAATGGTGATTTAAAATAACATAAACCATATAAAATACAACCTAAACTCTATAACAACAACAACAATTATTATTGTATTACTCAAATTAAATTTTAAACAATTATACCCAAATATCTGTACGTTGATCGATAACACAATAACTTTCAACATGAAATAATTCTGGAGCACGATATGTTAATGAGCAACGTTCAGCAGCAATATCTTGTAATTTTTGTGCATCTTGTGCACCACAAATTTGTTGTTTACCAATACAACAAGAGCCCAAATCCATTATAATACAATTCATTTGATTTGTTAATAAAATATTTGATAATTTTAAATCACGATG
>JAZBGY010001228.1:12803-26035 GCA_037414755.1 Lydus trimaculatus | reverse complement strand
TTTACGGACATCGGTAGTAAGTACTCGCCCCAGGCAAGCCAAATATCTCTGAAAAAACTATACACGTCGTGTGCGCGCCTTTGCTTGTACAACGGCCCATGAGCTGGTACACTTTCCAAGTATATCAATATTGGTGTATTGGCCAAGTACACCAATCGTCTGATCATATTTCAAGCCCGTATTTCTTTTACTTGTGAAATGATGCAAAAGAAAGATCTCCGAAAGCTATTACCTACAAATGCATTTTTGTTATCAAGACATTTTTACACTCTGTACTCTCTCTTCTTATGATTTTCTTATTTCATTATTAAATAACGAAACTTTAGCGTTAAATGAAATGGGTTTTCTTCAATTTCTTGTTACAAAAATTGTTTCAAGTTTCTGTCTATCTCGCACTCGTTGTAATTAATGAAGTAACTTGATGTGT
This sequence comes from Lydus trimaculatus, assembly GCA_037414755.1. NCBI lineage: Eukaryota > Metazoa > Arthropoda > Insecta > Coleoptera > Meloidae > Lydus > Lydus trimaculatus. The sequence goes on along the minus strand of JAZBGY010001228.1, from coordinate 25,608 downwards.
TCTTGTAACATTGATTCAACTTGAGATATCAATATTGTACACGAAGTTGACGAGTTATCCAAGTAACTTTAACAATATTTCAGACAATGTGATATAAGGAAAATATTTAGTCATTATTTATGTTGTGTTTTAAAACGAATAACATCAAATCCAGAACAACAAGATCATGTTGATATTGTTTTGAAGTTTTTACAAAAAGCTTCAAATTATCTACGTACATCACATAATGTTAAGGTCAGTTGTCGACTGGTTATTGTTTTAAAAAGTTAATAAAAATAATTAATTTAGGTACCTGATGGATTGGTAGATCGTAAAGATCGTGCTGCTGTTGTTGCTAAACAATTACACGAATTCCTGTGTTTATATAACAAGGAGACAGAATTATTTATCGAAAAGAACGAAAAATGCAATCGAATACCCACAAAATTATTTGAAGATTTCCTCGAAAATGCCCGGTAGTTCTTTAAACCATTTTTTTTTTTTTAACTTAATGATTAAAATTTCTAATTAATTAAAAAGGGAATGTGATTTGGAGGAGATTCTGATACATCAGACAACACAAACAGTACCAACACATGGTGTCAAAACAAGAGGATTTCAAGGTGTTTTAAAATGTATCCCCAACATTCCAAAGACATACGGTGTCCGGTCATCGTATAAAACAACAACAAAGAGTAAACCATTGAAAATTTCCTCATTATCATGATCATTTATACTTCTCTTTTCTTTGAAATATTTAAACAATTGTTGGAATATTATTTATTTGTTTTTATTTTGTTTGTTTCTTAATTTATTAGATTTATTTTTCGTTTTTAATGTTGAATCGTTAAAATTTATAAAGCAGCTGATTCCATTCTGATTGTTGCCATATATTTCTTATGCATATAATCAAGGCCTAAAATGTTACCTACACACACACGAATGGAATGAATTTTAAAGTGATATAATGCTTATCGATGTTTTTTCTATTATTATTATTAACGAATTTTTATGTGTGGCTAAAATTTGAAAGTAAGCCAAAAGCGAATGCCAATTTTTCTATACACGAACATCAAAATTGTTGCTTTCAGTGGTTTTATTGTTATTTAGATTGAATGAAATTTTTAATGATGCCAAAAACAATCTCAAACGTTCATATAAAATAAATGAATTTATTTAAATAATTGAAAAAGATATTAAAACACGTGAAAAGCGCGCAGCTATTTTCTTATCAAATTACAGCACAAATTTTGCAAATTTTCTAATTAAAATAGATGTTTACACAATATTTTTCATGGGTTGATTTCGGTATGCTCTATATACTTTTAAATGCTCAAATTTTTTTTGATTTTTCATGTTTAATCTAAGTCATAGTATTTATTGTATAAAAAAAAAACAAAAACAATTACGAATATTTGGTAGTCATTTGATAGGTTCATAATTGAGCAATATATTTTTTGAAAAAAAAAAACAATCAATTGTAGACGAACTAGTTTTTATACATTGTGCACTAGAGAAATTGTTGTGAACGTATGCTACTTGTTTAAAAATCATTGAAAAAAAAAAAAACGTTTCACATCGAACTCATGTTTTGTTCTTTGTTCCTTACAAATTTTTCCAATAATCCATTAATATCTAATGCAGGTAATCGATGTTATTGTTGAATAAACAAACTTTTTTTGTAAAACAGTTGTAGGTCTTATAATAGATATTGACAAAATGGTTTAGACTACTAAAAATGAAAATTCTCCACCGTCAATTGTATGGGAATCAGTACAGCTTTGTCACTGAAATAGCACTGTCAATCTTCCTGTATGGGTATTATTAAAGTAGATGCGTGTTTAGAGACAGCAGTTTATAAGCAAACGTTCTCATTACAATAGAGGAAATCGCCTGACGATTTATCGATTGATTATTTCATATTTAAATCGAACACGTTGAATTTTAATAATAACAATAATAATAAAAGTTAATATTTAGTTGAGCTGGACGTTGGCCAATTGTTTCAATTCGGCACAAATTTGTCGTTTTTGTGCGATTTTATTTCATATTTTAGTGCACAATTTGAAGACGATTTTCTCAGAAAATGCAACGAATTTTGAGTATGGAAACAAGTCAGCGATCCGGTTTCGGTTCTGGAGATTTTGTTTCGAAGAGACTCTGTTGCAGTGTTCTGCTAACAATTGCATTCTTCTCAATTATCGGAGGTAATGATTTTTCAATTTTGTTTACACATATTTCTAACAATATTTTTAGTTGTTTTTTTTTTTTTGATCAATATTTGATGCTCTAATAAAATTTGCATGTTCGTTGAATCTTTTGCCAACAGACAAACACGTTTCCTATTAATTACGAAAACCAACCCAAATCCATTACAGACATGTTTATTTAATTATAAATCATTACGTGCCCGTTTTATTACCGTAAAATCAATAATTAACGTAGATAGATTTGTAACAACATAGTTTTCTAATTTACTAACAATGAACAAAGATAGACTCATTAAAAGTTGTTGACGAAATAAACAGCTAAAATGTTACAAGTTTATTCTAAAAACTTGTCTAACATTCAACAGTTATAAATAAATATGGTTAACTAAAATTATACTTGACGAAAAAAAAAATTACGACACTGATTTATTGTGATGTTTATTGAAATAATTGTTTCAGGCTTCTTACTTGGACGTTTTGTAACTGATCAAACACTAAATCGTATACGAGCTGAAATGAATGAAATTACAAACAAATTAAATTTATTAGATAATAATTTAAAGAAAATCTTCAATAATAATGGTGCATCGATGAATTGTAGTTGGATTCCAACGATATTAGCTTGTGAACATTTGAAAAATCATCCTAATATTGTTTTACAAAAATCAGCACAAGAAACATTAGATTCATTAAATTTTTGTTTTAATAACGGATAAGATTTGTAATCTACTTTTTTTTTTTACTTTTTCTTTTCTACAACTTAATTAGCCTAACTTATTTGTGTGCTTCTGTGATATCAGATTTTAAAATTGATGTTTTAAAAGAAATAATCATTGTAAGAAGATTTTATTGTAAAAAAAAATTATCAAAAATAAACGGGTTTTCACTGGAAATATGCGAGATTGTCTAGTATCGGCGCATCCACCATTTCACAAAAACAGTTTGGCCGAAATTTTGAAAACAGACCACCTTAGCTATAGCTAAAACTGTTTTCCGGCCTGAAACACTGCATTTTATGCGAATTTTGAAAACGGTACAAAATAAACATGAATATGCAACGTTCGCAGTTTTACTGCTTACAAAGATCTCTTTGTATCCCTTGTAGATTCGTCATCGTTAAAGAGAGATTACCTAATAATAATTTACTTGTAGCATTAACAGTTTAAATTTATTCAACACAAACTACAAAATTATTGAAAACCTAAACAATTAATACAAAATATTCTGCATTTTTACGAAAGGTTACTCTGAAAATTAGAAAGAACATGATGTTATGTGATAAAAAAACTTTTTGTACAAATATTACTTTACTTTGTGATTGATTCTGACTATCACTCTCCTCTGTTCCAGATTTGATATGAACAGTTTCATTGAAATGCACCTTTTTCACTGTTGAAGCTTCACTTTCAGCAATCGATCTTGACATACTCATCGATAATTTAAAACGATTCTTTGATAATGTCTTAACAAATGAACGTAATTCAGTTAATTCGCGTAATTTCGATTGTATCTTCAATTTCGTTTCATTATTATCACTTGTCAATTTATCAATAGTTTGTTCATGTTTTGTTAAACTTGATAATTGCTCTTTCAATTCAATATCGAATTGTTTCGATTTTTCTGCTTCGTGTTGTTTTATGTTTGCCAAATGATCAATGATTTGATTTTTATCGTTAATCAACTTTTCCAATTTAGTGTTGATTGTTTGTATTTTTTCATCATTAGAATGTTGTTGGTTTATTATTTGTTCATCTAAATTTGTAGTTTTCTCTTTCAGTTCAACATTCTTATTTTGTAAATCTTGTAATATTTGTTGTTTGGTTGCCTGTTCTTCTTTCAATCGATTCGCAGTTTCGCGATGATTATTCATTCTGCTTTGATAATTATTAATTTCCATTAATAAGGAATCTTTAATCTCTGATTTCTCAATAATAGTTTTCTCAAGGGATTCAACTTCCTACAAAAGAAATAATAGCAGTACGATATAGAAGTGTGGCTTTCTTTATATTAGAATTCTTCAGAATGTGCCAGTAGATCCTAGTAGTGAGATCTTAAACTTTTACTAATCATTTCAAGAAGGATTACCAATACTTTAGTTTGCAGGCTTCCGCAATTGCACTGGACTGACAATCAATTTAAATGTCCACGATGGAACCACATCAGCGTTTGATACGTCGTTGCACAACGGGTAACCGCGATGCGGTTGTATTGCGGAAACCATCCTCGTTTAATTTATTGATAGCTGTGATCCACGGCATAAAATCCTAAGTACAGGCTCCCCTTAACACTTTGGGCTAACTGGAACCCGAGGACGAATCAAACTTTTTTTAGCCCAAGGCGCTCAAATTTACTAAGACGGTCCTGCCTGTTATTCCGCATGTTCCAATATAGCCAATATATTATTTAAAATTACTGCAATATTGCAATTGTTGTCATTACAATATGGTAGTGCTCCGCGGATAATAACAATAAACAACATAAGGTGTCTTTTGATGTGGTCATAGAAAACTGTCAAGGTGTAAAAACTGATAGAAATATATGCACCGAAGTATAGGGTATCTTTAGCCTTAGGAAAGTCGCCCACCACAATGCAAGCCGAAACTTTTGCAATAGAAATGTGTACTAGGAAGTGCTTATGAAGATATCTCCAAGGTACACAAATATACATCTTGCCAAACGGTGTTGAAGCTCTAAAAGCCTACAGCTTTGGGGCAAAAACCATCTTAGAATATCATCAATGTTGAAACAACTTACTAAGGGCAGTAAACTTAACCTTACACATGGGTGCTAGGACATGACGGGCTCGCTGGAAACTCAGGTCCGGAGCCATTCGGTGAGCTAACCAAGATCCACCAAAGGCAGGAAATCAATAGATGGAAATGGAGCACAAAAATGCTTCACTGAAGGAACTGCTCAGTGAGATACCGTCTCAAAAACTGAGCAAACAAGACAGTAAGATATGTAGATTATATGAACCGGACGATGGAACCCCCGACCACATATTGGGCAAATTGCTGGCCACACCAGACTCACTCACCACCAAGGCAGTATGACTATCACCTGGCGAAGTAGGGATGGAGTTTCTCGAAGAGATAGTTAGCTTTGTTAAAAAGATCTTTTTCCTGGAATATCAACAGATGGAGGGTTAAGAACAATAGATCAGCTATGGTTGCAGTTCAGGAAGATTAAAAAAAGCCAAACGACCCCTATTAATCTAAATCTAAATCTAAACAATATAAGCAATTTGGTAAATTACAGCTAATTGTTCAGCATGAAGATGTTGAGAAACTATCAATTCAGATTCCGCAGCTCTTAACTCCGTTTCTCTGTCCTGGAAACACCCATCAAACTTATTCTTGTAATTCACAAATGCCTCATCAGTATTTTTAATTTCACTTTGAATTCTCTCCATATTCTCATGATTTTCTTGATACTCTCTCAATAGATTTTCAATATATTTCTCTGAAGCATCTATCTCATCTTCATAACGACGATTAGTATCATTCTGCTTTTGAATATTGATAAGTAGAGATTGTATTCTGAAAATTGGTACAATTAATGTAAAAATCAATGAAAAACAAATATAAAACATTAACTTCTCTTTGCCAACTTCAATGTTGTTTGTCAAAGCAGTGATCTCTTCATTTTGGATTTTTCGTTCGTTTTCTTTTTGTAAACAAGATTCTATCAAGCCATTTTTTGTCTTTAATAGATTTTCGTCTAAATTGCGCTTCACTTCCGATTGTTTTGCAATACAATCATCGAATGCTTCTATTTCCTCCTTTTTATTGTTAATATTTCGCATTATTTCCCCCAATTGTTTTTTACGTGTTTCTAATACATCTTGATTATTCTTTATGTCTTCATCATGTTTATTTTTGAATTCTTTAAACTTTTCCATGATGTTACGTTTTTTATTATCAATATCTTGTTCTAGTGAATCGAATTGTATTTGTTGATTTGAAATTTTAATTTTAATCGTTTCCAATCGATTTTTATTATCATTTTTACGTTTTTCGATATTATCGATTTGTCTATTCAAAAATTGTATCAATTCATTGCTTTGTTGTAATGATGATCTTATCGTAGTCATACCATTATTGTCAGAATTGATTTTTTCTTGTAAATCAACAACGTAATCAGTCAATTTATGTTTTTTCAATTCTAAATATCGATTATATTCCTCTTTTATTTTATTCTTATCGTTTACTACTTGGGTTTCAATCTGTTCGGTTACACGTTGAACTATCAATTGTTTTATTGTGTTTTTTATTATTATTGGGGCTTCTTCAAGTACAATGGTTTTATTTATTTGATTCTCTACAATGTTTTCAGTTTTTTCATGGTGATTTTCTGTAATTTCTTCATTAATTTCTAAATCAATCGTACATTCTACCGGAATAGAATCATTAATTGCAACAACATTTTCTTGTTCTTTTACAAGTTCTTGCTCCATCTTAATATCGCCTACAATAATTTTTATAATTATCATTTTTTAGTTAATTATTAATTTCTAATTGATTACCTGTGAATTATCGCTGAGAAAATTCCAATAATGGCGGCGAGAATTTTAAAATATATTAGTTGGCTTTGAAGAAAAGTATCGCCAATCGGACAACATTTAGGTACAAAATTTCCTAAATTTTCGAAACTAATTACACACAAAATACTTCTAAACAACAAAATAATGCAAAATAGCTGATTCTGGAAAGATTTATGTATGTTTAAATGTTCTGTTTAATCGTTTTTGAATCAAAAATTTGATTTTATTTCGAATTGATAGATTGAGCTACTTTTAGTTGCTTAATCTGTTGTCAACATCATCTAAATTTTTGCGCGAAATTTAAAAACTTAAAAATATAGACGATTTATAAATAATCGTTTTTATTATGTAAAAAGTTTACAAGCAAATATTATGAAATAGTTGATTAATACAGAAATAAATAATTGATATGTTTATTGTTGGTTTGATTATCAAGGTCATCACATAACGTAATCATCTTACTTCCAATTGGAATTTAATTAATTAATTAATTAATTAATTAAATACAAGTGTTCATATCAACAGAGATCATCAGATAATTCGCCTTTAATATTAGTTTTCATCACCTGGGAATTATATACAATTAACGTAATTAATACTGTTATCTAATGGATTTTTTACCTCAACTTTCATTTGATAAGTTAAATTCGGCTGGCCCAGAACAAAACACAATTTCGTTAATGCCGCTTCGACAGTCATATCAAATCCGGAAACAACACCAATCTTCTCTAATGCCTACAAACAGTTCCAATTATTTGCAATAAAGTTTTTAATAAACAAAAAAAAAAAACACAAACTTTCCCTCCTTCATAACATGGTGTAACAGTGCCTTGAGTACATTGAGTTACATTAACAATCACAACTTCTCTTTTAACAGCATCACAGAAAACTTGCAATAATTCGTGATTATTCATCGAAATATTACCTGAACCATAACTTCGAAGAACAACTCCAGCAATCGGTGGTTGTAGAAATGCTCGTAGCATTTTTGGTGTAATTGTTGGGAAAAAACATAAAAGACCAACATTTGGATTTAAGTTGATGTAAATTTGTAATTTGCTTTGTTGTTGCAGATTTGCGATGAACTTATGATGTACTTGAATATAATTAAGTATCATTAAAAGAAGTAATTAATTAATAAATTTTGGATAAACTATAAGTACGTGTTATATTAATTCCAACATCAGCCAAATGATGGTAATTAGGTGAAGCGAAAGCATCTAATTGATCGCAACTAGTTTTCGATGTACGATTGCCACGATACAGTTTTGTTGCAAAAAATATACAAACTTCTGGTATTTTATAACAACCAGCTAATATAACAGATGCTAGAATATTATCTTTAGCATCACTGCGTGTTTCAAAAATTGGTATTTGTGAGCCAGTTAATATTACCGGTTTTTCTAAACCATCAAGCATGAATGATAATGCTGATGATGTGTAAGGCATTGTATCAGTACCATGGAGTATTACAAAACCATCAAACTCATTATAATTCAACTGGAAACAAGAAATTTGTAATGTTCAGGTATATCTAATCAAATCTGGGAAAAATTGACAATACTTCAATATCTTTGGCAATTCGCTTCCATTCATTTGTGGACATATTACTGGAATCTAATAACGGTTCATATTCTTCCAGTCGATATAAAATTATGGAACCATTTCGTAAACTGTAAGGATTGTAATTATCTCGGAGTAATTGATTGGAATTTAATTAATTACAACTCACGATAATACTAATTGATTGTGTTGCAATTCGGTGAAATATTTCTGAGCTAAATCAGAATCGTGCATTTGACTGTGGAATTTTAATTTATTCAAAAATAAATTCTGCGCGGGCACATAAACTAAACCAAATAAAAACAACAGATTATTAATCACTTAATTCTTATCAATGTTTTGAATAATTGTGGGTATTTACAAATATTCATTGAAAATAATTTAACAAAATTACCTCCATTTGTATTTTTTTTCATTCCAATTGTCCCACCAACATATAAAACAAGTACACGGCTAATATTTGTCCCATTTTCCAGTGCCATGTTGTTGTCTAAATATAATCACTTCTGTTTAATTGTTAAAATCGAATTGTGTTTGAGCTCTTATATAGAGTGTGGAATCTTGGGGGGAATACTGAGAATTTTTCAATGATTCACATTTATCAACTGTTAAATTGAACACGTGATTATTAAATAATAAATCGAATTGAATTGCGACTCTTCTCATTTTAATCATAAACTGTTTTACAAGATATTAACACTAAATTTTTATCAGTTTGTTTATCATTAAATACAGAAATTTCATCAACAGATTACGTAAATTTGCTTAATAAATTAACAATGATAATTTAAATAGAAGGCGTTTTGTTTTGTTTGTTTTTTTTAATGAAATTGTCAACATTTTCTTTCTAAAAAATTACAGTGAAATTTATTGAAAATGCTTCAACTGTATTTATTGGAAGTTTTCATTCAGAATATCCATTTTTCAAAAAAACTCAAACCTTATCCAAAACCGAACGATCTAATTCTAACTGTATCTGTTGGTAATTTGGTTTCATTCGAAATACAACTTGACGTTTTCAATCCAGACAATATTGAAGAACCAACAAATACTGTTGATTTTAATTCAGGCAAATCATGTCTATTTCCCGCTATACCAGAAGAATTAAAAGCAATTTTGGAAAATAATCCACTATTGATATTATTATCAACAGTTGGTAAATCATTAGGTGTGATTAAAATTAATTGGCAAAAACAATTTCTTGCAATGATACACGAATCAATCAAAAATCCTGGAAGAAAATCACCAATCACCATTCAAGATAAATTCATAATCGAAAATGATCGTACACAAGAGATTATCGGTGATATTGTTACAAAAATACAATTAACATGTTTTGGTGATCAAATACACACAAATTATAAAGTCTTAGATCCGAATATTGCAAAAGATAAACAAACGATTCTAATCAAAAGTCCACAAGGTTCAACAATGTTCCAGTGCCAACGGTATGGCTCTTTAAATAATGCTATGCCCGATATGTTACCAATTGCACCACTTTATCAGCCAAATACTATTGACAATGATACTAATGATAATGAGGATATGCAACAGATGAATTTCACATTTCAAACAAGTGGTGGTCAATTATCATGGACTGCACTTTTGAATAATCCAAACAAAAATCTTAAATTCGATATGAATTCAATTGCAACATTTGATATTGTTTCAATTATGGATCGACCTAATGAACAAAAATTTCTAAATCTAGAAGTGCAAATGCAAGATTCAGATAATTTGATATTCCGTTTACAGGATGATGGAACACAGCAATCAAGTGAATTTAGTGAGATTCCAAACGACACTTATAATGCAAGTGATAATCAAATAACTGTTGATAAAATTAATAAGTCATTGTGTAAAGATCGTAATTGTCCTGCTGCTATCAAATTTAAAGAATTCGGAATTGGTCCTTTAGCCATCGGGAAAGGTTTAGGAACGATAAGAACACATTTCAAACCATCTATGAAATATGGGATTAGTAATACGTATGGTACTTTTGAACATTACGGCCCTTATGGATTGTTATCGAAAGAAGAAGAACGAAATAAGAGGAAAAGTGAAGGATCCGAACCGTTACGTTTAAATGGTGGTGGAGGAATTGATTACGGAAATATACAGAAACCATTTGATGAATGTAAAGATATAATGAACAAGTTTGATAAGCTATTGCAAGATTTTCGAAAATCTCAAAGTCCTTGTGGCAAATTTCGTCCATATTCTCAAAATATCATCAAAAACACGTCCAAAAATGATGTTTTATCTACTATTTCTAGTAAATATGGTCGACCATATTGTTGTCCTATTGAAAATCAACTTCCTCCAATTCATTGGGATTGTCCAGAACCACTACCGAAAGGTATTTGCAAAAATCCCCAATGTCCCTATCTACCCAACGATATTAAACGATTAAATCAAGTAAGAGATGGTCAAAGTCGTCGTTCTAATCCAGAATCCCAGACCTCTTGTGAAATTGGTAGTACCGGAGTATGCGATAATCCCAGTTGTCCTTATGTGGAAACACGACAATCACCCAAAACTAGTAATAGCTGTTTTGTTGGCCAAACAACAGATTTGTGTCAAAACCCAAAATGCCCCTTCAGAGATCCAGGAGCTCTAGCCAAAGTTCCACAAGAGCTGAAGGAATTTTTAGTTTGTACTAATCCAAATTGTCCATTTCTAAGAAAAAATACTGATCATCAGTGCACTTCAAGAAAATTTGATGATTACAAGAAACCGATTAAAACCCCTTATCGTTCGTGTATCAAAGCAGACGAAAATCCTAGTCCGGAAGTTGAATATACATCTTGTACACGAATGGATACAGACGATGATATTCAATTTCAGAGCTGTTGTGGAAAGTGTACAAACAATAAACCAAATAAAAAGCCTTATCGTCCATGTATCGAGGCAGACGAGAATCCTAGTCCGGATGTCGAATATACATCTTGTACACGAATGAGTACAGACGAGGACGTTCGACTTAAGAGTTGTTGTGGAAAATGTGCAAAAAATAAACCAAATAAGAAGCCTTATCGTCCATGTATCGATGCAGATGAGAATCCTAGTCAGGAAGTTGAATATACATCTTGTACGCGAATGGATTCAGACGAGGATTGCAGATTAAACATTTGTTGTGCAAAATATGCAAAAAACCCACCTACCACAACTACTCCAGATAAAGTTAGTAGAAAGAGAATTAGAAGAAAACACCGACGATTTGATTACACATTTGGTAATAAATATCCAAGAGTGAAATTTGGCCACCATCAATGCAGACCACGTGGATCATCCGTACCGGCAAATCAAGGCTGGTTGTGGCATCTCTATGTAATCAATTGAAAACTAAATATTCAACAACAAATAAACTTAATTAAATTATTCATTTTTGTAGCCAAGAAAAGGTTGGCGTCCTGGTGCAATCACTAAAACAATAGCTGAACGTATCCGTCAACATTGGATGAAAAAAGGTATACGAATGTTACAGATAAGACAATTCCAACATGGTGAATCAGATGATGAAAAGATTAAAATTGAACCAAAACCGACTTTACAAGTTCAAAAAAGAGATGGTTCTTATTATGTAACTCTACATCCATTAAAAGATCCTTGTAAAGTCGACCAGAATGAAGATCCATACATGCATTGTACACCATTGAAATTCAAAATTATTGATAAACATAGTGATGATGATGATAGTGATGATACTGAATCTTCAAGTGATAGTGACTTGGATCTTGAATTTACAACACCAGCTGGTTTAATTCGACCGGAACGTTTCAAGAAATTGCCAAATGTTGTACATTGTGATACCCAATATAATCAAAAAGATTTCGATGGTACAGCTAAGGGCGGCAAAAAAGGCAAAAAGAAGAAAGATAAGAATAAAAAGAAGGATAAGAAGAAGAAGAAGAACAAGAAAGGAAAGAATAAGAAATAATTCAATTTGTAAAACTTTGTATTCATTTTTTTCCCCAAAATTGTATAATTGGTTGCCTATACAAACAATAAATATAAATAATCTACTCGAGTAGGTCAATTGTATTGACAGTTGATAATCCTTCAAAATTTGAAGGTTAGTTTTATAATTTCCACATATTTTTCTCAAAATTTTCTGTAGATTTTACAAAATTTCCACAATGTTAAACTTGACGAAATTACCAAAAATCAACGGTCGATATTTCAGTAAATATATCGACAAAGATAAAACATCAAAAGCGATCAGACAAAAATTCCTCGACTATTTTGTAAATCAACACAATCATAATGTTGTTCGATCAAGTCCTGTAGTGCCTTATTGTGACCCAACTGTGGCATTTGTTAATGCTGGCATGAATCAGGTGTGTTTTATATAAATTTCGCATCTTCAATATTATCCAATAATCAATATAATTATGTGTAGTTTAAAGGTGTTTTTATGGGCCAACAAGAACCACAATATAGAAGAGTGGCAAATTCACAGAAATGTGTACGTGTTGGTGGTAAACATAACGATCTAGATGTTGTAGGT
>JAZBGY010001228.1:0-12741 GCA_037414755.1 Lydus trimaculatus | reverse complement strand
ATTTGGCGATTATTTCAAAGTATTCAACAACAATCTTTAAAGACAAACAAATAATGAATTCGAATTTTAGAAAGAAGCCTGCGAAATGGCTTGGAATTTATTAACAAAAGAATATAAAATACCACCATCAAGATTATATGTAACGTATTTCAAAGGTGATAAATCTTTAGGGATTGATGAAGATTTGGAAACGAAAGAAATCTGGAAAAGTCTTGGGTATTTATTATAAAATATCGCCATAATTTACTCGAATTAATAACAATAATTGTAGAGTACCTGATGATCGGATATTGCCATTCAGTTCGAAAGATAATTTCTGGGAGATGGGCAAAACAGGCCCTTGTGGACCTTGTACAGAAATCCATATCGATCATATTACTGCAGTAAATCGTGCCAATTTCATCAATAAAGGATTACACGATCTTACCGAACTTTGGAATATTGTTTTCATACAATACAACCGGTTTGTACTCTTTTTACAAATAAATAAATAAATAAATAATAGATAATTTTGCAGAAAAAACGATAAATCTATAGAGATCTTACCAGAGAAACACGTTGATACTGGAATGGGTTTTGAGCGACTTGTTGCCGTTCTACAAGGCAAAATCAGTAATTATGATACCGACAATTTCAATTATTTGTTAAATGCAATTCATAAGGTAGCCAGAAATTGTTTTATCATCATTTTTCGTAACTATATTTGTTTAGAATTGCAGTAATGTACCAAGTTATAAAGGGAAATTCGGTGAAAACGATTGGAATAGTCTTGATACATCATATCGGATGTTAGCTGATTATTCTCGAATGATTACAGTATGTTTAGCTGATGGTATAATACCGGAACAAAAGTATTCCCATTTCTACATTATTATTGAAATAATAAAAACGATAATAATTTGTTGTTTTTAGTCAAAAATTACGACGAATTATGCGCAAATCATTCCTGTTGAGTGAGACAATGTTCAAGAAAGATTCCGGTTTATTAAAAGAATTATCAAATTATGTTATTGAACATTTAGGTCCTGTTTATAGCGAATTAGAACGTAACGTTCAGCAGGTAATAAAATTGTTGCAAATTACGGTTAACTATTTGTGTTAAATAAAAATTGATTTAGATTCATCAAATTATCGATTATGAAGAGGAAATCTATAAAAATATCCGTAAATCAGCATCACAAGAATGGGAGAAATTAACGAAAAAAAATCCAAAACTATCAACATTTGATATAATTGAAACACCGAATTTGATATTAGCTTATAAAGAATTAGAAAATATGAATTTAAAAATAATTGATAAACAATTAGCATTTAAATTGTATGATACATTTGGTTTAGATGAGGATTTAATTAAACAATTAGCCGAAATCTTCCAATTATCGTTTAATTTAAATGATCTACAAGATGAATTAGAACAAGCGAAAAATCGTAGTAAAGAACAAAATTTACAACAAAATAAAACCAATAGAATTATAGAAAAATTAATAAAATTAAAAATACCAAAAACTAACACTTTAAAACGATACGAATATCGTAAAGACAACAATAATTATATTTTTGATCATTTAAATGCAAAGATTTTAGCAATTATTGATGGTGAAAATGTAGTCAAAGAGATTGATTCAAAAAATGATTGTTATCTAATATTTGATCAAACAAACATTTACAGTGAAAGTGGTGGACAAATTAGTGATCAGGGTAGAATTGAATTGAATGGAAATCAATTTGAAATTAAATCAGTAGAAGATTATAACGGTTATGTTTTACATAAAATCTCATTGAAATCACCAAAAAAATCAAAATTTAAAATCAAACAAAACGATAATGCTACGTTAATTATTGATAAAGAATTTCGTTTAAATAATATGAAAAACCATACAGCCACACATTTATTAAATGCTTTATTAAAAGAAACGAAAGGTGCAACTTGTCAGAAATCGAGTAAAGTTACACAAAATTATTTCAATTTAGATTTAGGTGTATTTAGCAATAAAATTACAAATGATGAAATTCATATTATTGAAAAATCCATAAATGATTTAATTAAAACTAATGTACCTGTTAATATTAGTGTGATTGATAGTCAGCAATTATCTAGTCTAGATTATGTTACTTTAATACCAGGTGAAATCTATCCAGATACGGGGATTCGGATTGTTGAGATTGTAGGGCATGATGGATTTATTTCGAGGTATTTTTTTTAAATTTAATTCAATTAGCGAAACTTATTGATTGATTATAGAGAGCCGTGTTGTGGAACTCACGTCCTTTCAACTGCCGATCTTGAACACTTCTGTATTGTTGTTGTGAAATCATTAGGTCGAAGTACAGTTTCTTTATATGGAGTTACAGGGGATCGTGCAAAACAAGCACGAGTTTACGGTGAAGACATTCTAAAGAAGCTCGATAAACTCGAAGAAAATCTACAAAATATTAAAGTATAGCTTGTAATTGTGTAGTTTTTTTTTTAAAAAACAAAATCTATTTTAGTTGGAAGATATAATAGATTTGAAGCAAAAACTGAATTACAACATAGAAGATGCATGGATTATACCATTTGTGGTGAAACAACAATGTCTGGAACGGTTAGATAAGATTACGAAACAAATTAAAGATACAACAAAAGGCAAAATTAAGGATTTTATAGAGAAAGAAATGAAGAATGTATTAAAAACACGTCTAAAAACAACTAAACATAATCATAAATATTTGATACATTGTTTAAATCATAATGCTGATGGTGTTAGTAATGATTCAATTCAATTGCAAAAAGCAACCAGATTATGTCCAAACTTACCAGTTTTGGTGATCTCGTATTGTGATAATGTTGTGAAAGCACGCTGTTGTGTTCCTGAGGTAAGTTTTCACAGGATGAAAGAACCTAGCAGTGCCACAAAAATCAAAAAATCTATTTTCACAGTATCCCCACTTGTGTTTTGCATCTGTCTTTTGTTGTATTCATAGTTTTCACCTTTTTTGGTAATCTTCGATTACTTTCAAATCGATTTCTACAGCTGCAGTTTTCTGTTTAAGGAGTTGGGTGATTCGTTAAGTGCCGAACAATGGATGAAAGAGTCGCTTGGAAGTATATTGAAAGGTACAATAGCACCACCGAAAGGACAAAATGGTAATTACGTGTGTAATATGAAACCGAAGAAAATCGATAGAAATTCCGATATATTGTTAAAACAAAGTATTGAAGCTGCTAGGAGATATATAGAAGATCATCTATAATCAATAAAGAATTGTTAAAAACGTTTTCTTTTTTTTTTTGGTAAACATTTAATTATTAAATACATAGTCAACAAGCTTAACATTAAAGCAACATGGAATTTTAATCAAGCACAATTTTACGTTTATTTTGTGGATGTTTCATCGAATTTTAATGAAAATATAAAAACAAAATTATTGATTATTATTATTTTTTTATAAATAGATCCATCCCACAAAATAATAGTTTGCAGTCTTTATTTAGTCGTCTATTTATTTTTAAAATGCATACGCTGCATGTTAAACAACTGTAAAAAAATATAATTGTTATCAAAAAAAGGCATTGCAATTTATACCACATTTCGGACGAGATTGACATAATTGCTAACGCTAGCTTCTTTTATTATAATTCTTGTTTAAAATCAACTAGAAATCAAGTTATAATTAGAACATATTATAACTTTGCCGTTTTGCAAATTAAACCGAATCTAACTAATTTCTAATAACTAGTCGTTTTGTTAATTATTCCTTGTTATTATTATTATTATTAATATTACAGTCTTACTTCTACGTGACGATAATGTTGAACTACTGATTTATAAAAAATAATTTCAAAACAACCTTTATGGAACTATATCAACATGAATGCGAATATCTAAATTGAAATTACTAAGATTCCCTTCTTCTACAATCATAGATCCGGTGGTATTCTTCAATTATTGCATGTTGTCATCAATTTTTCTTATTTTAAAAATACCATACAGGTACATTTATAGAGGTCATATTCTGTTTGTTTGTATGGGAAGAAAATTTTAAAAAAAATCGATATTAGGGAAATTGCTACAAAGTTCCACTTGTATTCGGTTTTTGATTACGTCTCACATCTTCCAGTTGAATCAACTAATAATAAAAATATTGATAATAATAATGTTTTATTTGTTATTGTATTTGTACCTTTTCTATTGGAATGCAAGACAATTCACCACCACCACATTGTGGAGGCGGTAATGGAGCTGTTGGTGTAACTGGTGGTTTATTAGCTTTCTCTTGAGCTTCTCTAGCTCGACGTTCTTTCAATTTCAATGAAAATATAGCAACTGATCGGGCACGTTTCATTAGACTTTGTTTAACTCTTGTTTTCTTTGCTGCTAATTCTTCAGCTATAATTTGATAATAAAAAACTGGTTTTATTTTCTTGTTAAATGAATATTACCTCGAGCTAATTCATCAGCTTCCTGACTGGAAACACTTTTAGCACTATCACTTAATGATGGATCAGCTGGAACTGGTCGTATACGTGCTACAGCATTATTTTGTGTTGTTGTTGTTGTTGTTGTTGATGAGGAAGATGATGATGATGGTGGTGGTTGTGGTGGTGATCGGGGTCTTGGTGGCCATATAGGACTACTTTTTAACAAATCCGAATCTGAACTTGATGCATCCTGGAAAATGTTAAATTTTCTCTATAAAATCCAAAAAAAGAAAAACAATTTTCAACTTATTCCATTATAGCCAAATAGAGACCGAATTGGGTAAATGTTTTAAAATGTAATTTGTTGTTAATTAATCAGATTATTTTTGTTTAAATTTTGATTTTAATTTAGTTGGTGTGCGTTTAAAGTAAACAAAACAAATATATTGTGTTATTAACAAAACAACCATGTGATTACTACATGTAGCTTACTTTCGGTGTTATACAATCAATACTTCGATGTACATCGGTTTCTTCCTTGAGACGTTTAGCCCATTCAGCACCACCACTCGGTCCGATTGTTAAATGATGTGAATGTTCAGGCTATTGATTTATAATTTTTAACAATATTTTCAAATATAAATTGTATATATATGTAAGCAGGAAATAATAAAAAAAGTTTAAAATTATATACCTCTGTTGGTACAATCCATTCTTTTGATTTTCTCGGCCGAAATGGTGGTATTTGTTGTATACTATCTGGTGTAATTGAAACAGGTTTATGATGGGTATTAGTTGGACCTGGTGTTGTTGGTGTTGGTACTGGAGTAGCATTTGTTGATTTATTTGGAAAATCTTTCAACGATGTTAATTCTTTTAATTTTTGTTCGATTTTATTATTATCATTGTTAGATGATACCAAACTGTGACTTGGTGAGACAGAGAATCTTAAACAAGAAAAATTTAAATAAATTAAAACAATTATTTTGATAAAAATAATAACAAAATTAAGAATAAATCAAGCGAAAAAAGTGCAATAATTGTTTAGGGAACAATAAGTGACAATAACTTTGATTAGAATTAAAATTGAAGCAAAATAAAAGAAATACCATAAATTTAATCTTCCGTATTGATTAGCCCTCAAATTAGACCTATACAAGATCATGAAATACTATTACTTAGTTTGCCCACTTAAATCAATATTGATACATTATTGAAATTACCTTCCAATTGATTTGGATAATTCTTCTGGTGATGGTGTGGAAGTGTTTGTTAGACGACTAGCCTCCCGTCTAGCCCATTCAATTTTTGCCATTTCCGTTGCTAACCAACCAGGTATATCCGGTATTGCACAAGTTATAATAAAGCGTATAACAAGCATAATATGCTAAATCAACACAATTAAAAATTCATTGTTTTCAATTTGATTTTTATTAATTTTTTATTAACAAAAATTGATTACCTCTAAAGCAACTATAAGAAGAATAGTCTGGGTTGCTGTCATATCAGGAAACATTCTATGTACTTGTCCTGATAATCCAATTAAAGCACAATTAACTAAAACAGCCATTATACTCATATATTCCATACAATTCTGCCATGTACCAATATTTGGTACACGTTGTCCAAATGGTCTTTGACAAACATAAGCTAATTTGAATGCATCACTACGTATTTCAATTAAATTATTGAATAATGCACAAATGGCAGCTGGTGGGAAAGCGGAAGAAAACAATATTACATAACCTAATTGAATTGTCATCTCTAAATGATCAGCAAAAGTACCATCATACTACAAATAAAACATTATTTTTATTTTTCAGAAACAAAACTATAATTCCATTAAAAAAAATCGTACTTTAAACAATGAAGATTCAAGTTCAGCTTGACTCATACTACGTTTATTCATTGTTTGTTCATTAATAACATCATCTTTTGTATCTGGTATTTGTAATTGTTCATTTATTTCTTCTGTACTACTATTATTATCATTTATACTACCAGGTGGTGATCGTGTATTTGTTGTTGTTGGACTTAATGCACCCCATAAATCAAAACTCATTTTAGCTAAACGTAAATGTTCTATAATATATGGAAGAGCTGATTCTTTTAAATTACCAATAACTTGTCTTGATATTAATAAAGCAGCTAATTGCTAAATAATAATAATAATGATAATTAGTAAATTGTTATTAAATAAAAAGACAATATACCTCTTTAAGTCGAGCTTGATCTTGTAAATAAAAAGCGATGTAAAATAATGAGAGAAACGAGTTCACGAATTGAAACTGAAATTATAATTTCTATTATAACTCTCTACAGGATTTTAATAAGAACAAAAACAAAATAAACTGCTGCATAAAAGTTAACGAACCAGACCAGTAGTAGAGCATAAAATTGGGGTAGAATGTTGACAATATACAGATAGCCCATTAAAACTAAACACCCAGAAGACAGACGATTTCAAGGAAAATTAAAGTGTAGCTTTATATAAGATCACCTCATTAATTTACTTTAAGGAAGTTTCCGTATGCGATGTCTGCAAAAAGGCCTAACGAACATTTATTTAGGAATTTGTGTAATTCGTATTCCGCGACACGAATTACATATGACTGTCATGTTTGTTTTGGAAAATTGCTCAAAGTTTATCAGATTGTTTCGTAACTGCATGTTTTCGACAAATAATGGAAGCCACTTCAGAAATTTTCGGACATAGGGACAGGTAGTCGATAGCAAATGATTGGTATCATAAGAATGAATGAAATATTAACAGACGTGACTTTTGTAGGAATATTCTCCACTGTTTTCCAGGATTTTTCACTTTCTCCAAAATTCATAAAAATTACGAGCAATTTTTGAAAACAAAGATGACAGCCTTACGTAATTCGTTAGTTAACGCATAGGGTCATTATACAAATTCCAAAGTGAATGTTCGTTAGGCCCTTTTGCAGACATCGCACACGAAAAATCCCCTAATGTAAATTAATGCTCAGTTAATCTTATGTAAAGCTACACTCTATTTTTTTTCGAACACATCCGTCTTCTGGGTGTTTAGTTTTAATGAGCCACGCTGTACATGCGTATTTATATTGTTACGGAGCTATACCAGGAAGAGCATGAATTTTTTTAATTTGACGATGATTACTTGCGGTAAACTCATCACATAATGAGTGAGCATAAGTAAGAGCAAAACGTTGACATGTCAAACGGTTTTCTATTTGAAATCAAATCATTTTTTTTCTCCTACATAAAAATGAGCAGAATACTTAATTTGCCCCCAATGGTCGTTAACTTACATGGAGCAGTTATATGATAAATGTTCCTATGAATAAAGTAAAAATAAGACCATGTAGAGGACATGCATTGATTAATTTTGATTAATTTTAATGTGAATAATGGAGCAGAATTTTGGAAAACTTTTAGAATTTTCCTTCTTTTTTTTTTGTTATAAGAAGTGCTAAAGCTTCATGATAATTTGTTGCAATATTGTCACTTTTGTTATAGTTTTAATAGATACAAACCAAGGCCACTTTGCCGATGAGGTGGTTTTCATACTTGGTCTCAAGACGGTAGTTCTCTGAGCAGCGTGATAAAAACATAGCTTACAGTTAAACAATCAGCTCTAACTACCACTAATGGTTAATTTAACAAAATAATTAACAATAACAAAATATTAAAAAAAAAAAAAAATAATTGTAAATCAGACATGCTAAACAAAAACTAATTGGAATTTATTGAAATTGAGAAATAAAAACCCGTACCTTTATCGTTAAGCCATATTGCAATTTTAAAATAAGCCTCATCCATCAATGAAATAACAACAGCTAACATAATTTTTGGTAAATAACCCAACCATAATGGTAATCCACGATAATTCAACATACCATCCCACCAATCCTGATATGAAAAATTCACAAATCAATAATCTAACAATAAAATTACAATAAATCTTTGTTATAACGAATACACGCCTATAATGTACAAATTCAATGCAACTGTTAGGAAACGATTTACAGATAATAAAGATACTTCATGTGATTTAATTTAGGGCCCCTTAAGATTCGTTATAACCGATTTTTATTGTAAAAACAAACCCAAAATTACCTGTATTTGTAATGAAACAATCATAACAAGAAAAACAGTTAACAAACAAACAGCAATCAATGGTACTGTAACACAATAACGGAACACATGTCGTTTCCATGGTGGATGCCATGGTTCCAATCTACCAGTAACTGGACTCGGTTGTAATGGACCCTGAGAACATATGATAACATGTCGCGCAACCTGGACACGTCGACATGTTAAATGCGCTCTATAAGCACTACTTTAGAAGTGTTGAACAGTAAAAAGCAACCGTTTTGTTTTTATTTTTGATTTTGTAACAGCCAAAATTATAGAAACAACAACAAAAAAAAAAAAACTGGTAAGAAGAAGATTTGCAAAACTACTAAGCCAATTATTTGTTTGTTTTGTTTGTTTTTGGTTTAATTGAATCGTACCCGAAATAATGGTCGAGGTTCAGCTAATAATTCATCACGTTGATCTAATGTACCCCAACGAAATGCTAATTCAGCTGAATAACGTTTCCATGCTTGTAGATATGTTGTAACCCAAACAACATTAAATACAGAAAATAGTACATAACCAACATCTTCAAGTGTTTGATGTTTACCATTACAACACAACTGAAATTTGTTGATAATAAAAATAATTTTTGATTTAAACAAAAAATAATAGCAATAATACCCAAAATAAAAAGCCAACAATTGCTGGAATGCTTAAAGCAGTTGTATAATGACCCAGCCAAGCGAAATACATTCCAATTTTAACACCAAAATATTCGGTTATTTCATCTTTAATGATTAATCAATTAATTAATTAATTAATTAATAGAGGAGACAACTTTAATTAAATTATTACCTAATGGTTGTCTAGCACAAAAATCTCTAACCCATGTGTTTTGTAATCGTTCCAAAGCTGATGGTTCATGTAATGGGAAAACTTGCGATATTACACCGGATGTTAGACATTTAGGAACTGTAAATTAAATTATGCAATTATAAACAAAATATTCAATTCAATCTAATTACCAATCGGTTGGCCTTCAAGAAGGATTAAATTAGGTATTGCATCCTTATCAGTAGATTTCGCCCGTATACTCTCCAACAATCTCAAAACTAACCATTGTCGTTCTTCAGTTGTAAAGAAGTGTTTATCATCTTCTGCACCTTCATAACTTTGAAAATCTTGCACAAGAAATTCTTTCAAACCACCACCTTTACTCTGTTTTAATATTTTTGGTAGATGGTATTCTTCAGCAGCTTTGAGCAATCTATTTGGATCAAATGAATGATTTAATTTCGATTAAAAAATAAAAATAATGGGCTATAGAAATCTTACATTTGAAATGGAGCAGTTAGATAGAATGCACTACTTTGTGTTGAAGTGTGATGTCGAACATGCACTGTTAAACCTGGAGATTGTCGTAATTTCGACAATAACCACAACAACACAGAATCTTGAGCACCAGATGGGAAAACAACAACAACATCACAATTCGGTGTTGAAACACGTTTCAACCATAAACGTTTCGGTGCTAAAAAATGACCAGCACACGGTATCTTCTTTTTGATCAATTCAGATGCTAGAAATTATTTCAAAATAATTAGAAAAATAATGGTGATTTATTGTAATTCTTTGGAACCTTGTTCGATTTTCTGTTGAGCACGTTCAACGATTTTTCGTCGACGTAAACTTGTTAGAATTTCTGTTTCTTGATCGGGGGTAGTTTCTTGAGTCGCCATTTCACCCTCATTTGACATTCACATACACAGAAACGCACTAGCACACACAAACATGCACTTATAAATACCCCAAAAATCTTATAGATTGACTTTTATTATGTGATCACGCAATAGAAGAATTAATCAATGTGGATAAATTGGCATAATAGGGGGTTTTTCAACGTTCCGCCTACTAATCAGTTGACGCCATTTTTAAATGACAAACATCACGATTGCCAACCAACAAACAACAAATTGTACTAAATTATTTGAAAATTTCCCAAATATTTTATTTACAATTTTAATTACAAAAATATGGATTAAAGCGTTAGAATTTTTAATGATTCATTTGATAAATCATCGCTTAATATTCCCAACATCGAATACAGTTTCATCATCTTCATCTTCATCTAATGGCAAGGGGGTCATTTCAACATCATTCCGTCCAACACGTATGCCGTATTTCTTAAATATAACAACTCTTTTCTTACCAACACTATAAAAACAAACATTAACTACAAGATTTTACATGATTTAAATACAAATACAAACCAATAAGTCTTTATTGCTAAATAGCTGATAAATAGGATACTTAAGGCAACAACAACTAAAACACCACGCATCATTGCACCAGATTCCATCTCTGCAGTTTTAAATTTAGGATTTTCACTCTCAATTTCCGGTTTCTTAGTTGTATTAGAGGCCACTTTGATTGTAGCATTTTTAATTGTTGATTGCTCTTGTTTTAGTGGAGTTTCCACTTTAGTTTGAATCACTTTTGAAATATCTAAAGTTGGTATTTGTTTTTCTTCAACATTTGCCTGTTGCTTTTGTTGTTGTTGCTCTTGTTTTATTTCTTGTGGTGGTACGTTGGCAAATGCTCGAATTTGTCGATTTCTAACATCGTTTCGTTGCACAAATGGACCACATGTGCAACTTGAAATGAATAATAAAATACAAATAATTGTAGACATGAAGATTTTTTATAAAATTCCTAATTTGATTTCGATGTTTATTCAATAAATTCCACGAATTTTGGTCGATTAGTCATCTTCAACAGATAATCAAATCTGTTGATTATATTTTAACAATAATTGTTTAATGCAGAATTGATACTTAAATTTAACCGGTGTACCATTTAAAATGCTAAAAATTAATCGAAAACAAACTATAATTATGAAAATATTACGAAAAATTGCCGAATGTTTTCAAAAGATGACATTTGTAGAAATAAAAATAACTAAATCTAGGGAATTTAATGTTTTTACAGGTGTGCTACAAAACAACAATGCCAAATTTAACAATTATCAACCAAATCTACTGATTTTTTACCGCTTATCAACAGTTGGGAACAAGGTTTTTCGTACATAACGTCTCAAGGTGCTGGGACGATAAAGGTGACCCTAGAATAATGACTTTCTTGCAATTTTTGGTACTGCGATGATAAAAGCTACTCTAGAATATACTGAATTTTTGCAAATTTTTTTGATAGATATCGGTAGACTAGGTGCAAAAGAGACCCAATAGGTGAGGAAAAACTTGAAATTATTAATAAAAATTTATTTAACAATAAAAAATTACAATTATTGAAGATGACAACGCTGCAAATGTCAACGGAAAGATGTTCAAAAATTATGCAATGTTGCCAAATGTATTGATATTTCTAAAAATGCTAGCTAGATTGCGCACGTTTCAAACAATTTCAGGCAGTCCATACCAATTTTTTCGATTTTAAACGGTTTTCTTTGTTATCTACTATAAAGTACATTAGCATAATCTCACCACTAGCGCTTTTCTTTCGATCTACAGAGCATCAACTTGGAATTACGCGCACTTTACGTTGACATTTGCAACGTTGCCACCTTCAATACGTTGACATTTGCGATATTGCAACTTCAACTATCGTAACGTTTATTGCTAAATAAATTATTTATTATTAATAATTTCAAGTTTTTCATGATCTAGGCTTAATCTACCGATATCTATCAAAAAATTTACAAAAAAGTCATTATATTCAAGGGTCAGTTATATCGCCCTATAACCGTGATGACATCAGGTGAGTGTTTCTACGGTATTGCCATAGATAATAATGTTCCCAATTCCAAACAAATCAAGACATCCATATAACCTCACTTAATAAAGTTGATTTGTTTGGTTCGCAATGCCATAGCAACACAATCATCTGACGTCACACTTTCGCAGTCTTTTCTATTCTGGTCTATTCTATCGATTTCTCGTGAAACGCGTGGCAACGCCGCTAGATGTAGTAGTTCATATGTTCCATATTTTTTGACGCAATTAGCATTGGTATGTTCTCAAACGCATTATTTTTTCAATTAAGAATTTCTAATTAATAAACAATTGTCATTGATTCTAGATTATTGCAATAATGGCATTAAATGCATCTGTAAAACTTTTAAATGTGCGTACAGCTCTACGTACCGTCACTGCTGCTTACCATCCAAATGTTATTGATCATTATGAAAATCCACGAAATGTTGGTTCATTAGATAAGAATGATAAAAGTGTTGGTACTGGTTTGGTTGGTGCACC
>JAZBGY010001227.1:0-26040 GCA_037414755.1 Lydus trimaculatus | reverse complement strand
ACAACCATCAATTTATTGTACAATATTATTGCACAATTTTATTGATAGTCTGTGGGCTGCTTAATGGAGAAGACGAAAAGAAGAAGGAACAGGATGTTAAGGTCACAACAATTAAATATAAATTAAATAATAAATAGAAAGAATTCTATGAACAATGTGTTCATCCACTGAAAATTAAAAACAATGATTTCAAAAAAATTGAAAAAGAAAAGAGAGTCATTGACAAGCGGGTCGTGAATTGGAATTTCAAAACAGAGATTTGAAGAAATCACAGGATGAATTAAAAAATCAAATAACGGTACAACAAATTGAAATTAATCATCCTAGAAATTTTTTTGTCAATAGACAATTTGTTAAGACTACCATAAAGCGTGAGGGGCACGGTAATAATAAAATTCATTTGGAAAAAAAAAATCAATAAAATCAATTAATTGAAACAAATTTTAGGTGTTGTTGAAGATTCAAATAAGAATAAATTGGAAAAAGCACGTGATACGATGTTAAAAAATAACAAAAGCATCTAAAAACAATAAAAAGTTTACAAGAGGAGAAAAATAATATAATTTCTGATAAATCAATTTTAAATAATAAGATTGAACACAGTTTAATGGAAATTCAAACTAAAAAGGTACGTTCATTCATATCGTTTTATTTCATGTTCATGTTAATCATTAAACTTATTTTGAAATGTTATTCCTCCTACACATACAAAGAAACAAATGAATTAAAGAAAAATTTGAGTAAAATTACAAACGACATCAATCGACAAAAGTTAGAGTGTAACACAAAGAAAAAATTGTTGGAAGAGAAACAATCGAAAAGTCAACAGTTGACGCATATATTGCAAAAAAATAATCAAAAATCAAAATGGAAAAAATAGTATAAGAAACTCGTTTCATAAGACTTTTGTTAATATGAAACTAGTTTACTATTAGACAATCGTAGAAATATTGTCCCCATTATAGAAGCCATTATGTTATCTGGTAAACAAGAATTGGCTCTTCGTGATCATCGAGATATTGTTAAAAGAATTTGCTGATCATAACGAAGGTAACTTTAGAGCTATTTTACGATATCGTGCTTGGGGTGATACAAATCTTCAAAACTTTTTGGAGGGAATTGGTGAAAGAAACAAATGTACAAGTCCTGTAAGTCAAAATGCTATTATTGAAGCCTGTAATGAAGTCCTTCTGAAAAAGATCGTTTATAGTGTTAATAAGTTTAAATGTTTCGCAATTCTTGCTGATGAAACTGCAGACATTTCTGGAACTGAGCAAGTTTCTTTATTAAAAGAAGAATTTCTTCAGTTTGTTCCTGCGGTGAATTTAACAGGTGAAGGTTTAGCACATCTAATTTTGGACAGCTTAGGATCGTTTGGAATCGATTGCAAATATCTTTATGGGTAGGGCAACGACGGAGCGGCTGCCATGGGGGAAAAACTAAATGGAGCACAATCTCACATCCAAAAGATATATGCACAAGCATATTATGTCCATTGTTCTGTACATTCTTTAAATTTGGCTGTCTAAATCTTGTGAAGTTCGTTCAGTTCGAAATTGTATTGGAATTATTGGAAAATCTCATGACTTTTTTATTTATCCAAAACGAAAAGCAATTTTAGAAAAAAGTATCAGTGAAATAATAGAAAATCCATATACAAGAACTTTGAAACGTAATTTTGCAACACGATGGCTTGAAAGAATGCATGCGGTGAATGATTTTATTGAGTTCTTTGGATATTATATCGGATTGGACAGACCAAGAAACTTCTAGAAATGCAACATCTTTAAGAGGAGCAATAATGCAAGGAGAATTTTTAATAACACTGTTTGTCATTGGTAAAATTTTTGCCACAACTTTACCATTAAGTAATCATTTTCAACGAGTACAAATAGATCTGCGAGAAGCAACACATTTAGCTGCAAACAATCTTAAAGAAGTTCAATTTTATCGAGCAAACGCAGAAGAAGTATTTCAACAGATTTACAATGGTGCTGTCAAGATAGCTGAAAAATTAGCGGTTACAATAACTGTACCTAGACTAGCTGCAGTGCAAAGAGATCGTTCTAATCCAACTATAGCAACAGTTACACCCGAGGAATATTTCAGAATTACTATATTTTGCACATTTTTAGATAACTTTATTCTCCAAATAAAAGAACGATTTATTAAACACAATACTTTGTTTCGAGAATTGAAAATGAATTTGATGAACTTTTAAAGATTTATAGATCCATACTAGATGATAATAAAGAAGTAATGTGTCATATCAGACAAAGGAGTCCAACCTAATACAGAGCAAGTACAAGCGATAAAAATATTGCCGGTACCCAATGATCAAAGAACAATAAAAATATTCCTCGGATTGATCGGATATTACAGAAAATTTATCAAAAATTTCGCCGACATCGCTAAACTTATCACTTAAAAAAAAAATTCAGTTTTTTAATGAACCTGTACTTCAATATCCAGATTTCAGTAAGGAATTCATATTAGCAACAAATGCTTCCCAGATCAATTCAATTAAATGCACCCGAAAATGAAACTATTAAAAATTTTGACGTGGAGCTGAAGATGATACTATAGCATCGAAACCGGTACTCCTAGTCTAATATTAAATAAAAATTCTTTGGTATAGAACTATTATTCAATTAATTTTATTTACATAAAACCAAAGATGGACACATCAACTCATTAAAAATTTTGTCGAATTTTATTATCATGATTCAAAGTTAGCTGGTCATTCAGGATTCCTTCGTACGTATAAGCAAATCAAAGAAAATTATAAATGGAACACATGAAAAATGATATTAAACACTACATAAGAGATTTTAAAACTCGCAAGGCCTATAGAAATCAGCACTACAAGTGAAAGTCCTTTCGAACGATTAGCCCTAGATATCGTAGGACCCTTACCAACAACAGAGAGTCAGAATAAGTACCTATATATATTATTAAATGTTCAGAGGGTTACGGGATCGGTGGAATTAAATGATATATATAAAAAAAAAATTATTTTAGTACGACACAGTTATTATTTTATTTAATTTAATACAAGTTTACTCGATGAAATCAACCTTACATCTAACTTGTTATTTTTAACTAATTAAGGGATTGAAAAACTACGCATCTATGATAATATAAACATTGAATATCTTAAGAAGTTGATATATTATTTTGTTCTTATCGTAAAATAAATAAATGAGGGGAGTAACTTATTCATCTAATACGTTTATCCAATATATATTAACCAGGGACAATCTCTGTTTCCAATCCTTATCAGAGTCACATACATTTGGATGTGAGGACACACTTAATTTACTAAAGATAAAGTTAAATAAAATCGTAGAAAAATCTGAATTACTCTTTAAATTAATAGGACAACAAAGAACCAAGAGAGGAATGTTTGATGGAGTCTCTTATGCTCTTTTTCTTTGAAATTTTAATCAATTGCTATCGTTTAATAGTTAAATGTTCCTGACAAGTTTGGTCAAAAAATTCCTATCCCTTCTTGGTATTGCCATTTCCATGTCATTGAGTATATTCATCATTGTATGATAACACATATACATAGAATGCCAGTGTTGTAAGGTACCTAAAAGCAGTACCTAAGTCATAGTCGATGAAAGTACCTATACTTGTACCGCCTGTACCTAGGCGATTGTTCTAGGATGTCTTTTTAGATTTAGATATTTAGGTACAAAATACACATTCATCTATATATTATAAGAAGGTATTATTTTAATCATTTTATTATTATTAGTAATAGTGATTAATAAAATGCATTTAAGAAGTTTATTTTCTTTTATATCAAGTAGCTACACCTTTCAGATACTTTTATACTTTCCCTGTACCTATGCCTAAGTACATTCTCCACAGAGTACCTCTCTGAAAGCAGCTAGCAGATGTTACAGCACTGTATAATTCATTCAAACATAATGATTTTGTTTTTAGTTGCTGTAAAAAACATTACATTCAAAATGTTGAAAGAAGAAGCTGTTATAGCAGAAGCCGAGAATTCACTCGAAATAAAAAAACTGCATGAGCTGCTTCGTCAAGAACGACACCAAAAAGAAATATTACAAGAAGCAATAATTAGAAAAACTCGCTACTGTGAACTATTACGAGCTCAAGCTAATTGTTGTTGTACCAAGAATAGTAGAAGTTTTCCAGCACTAAAATTATTAAATGATATGTGTGTGAGCGGAATGCCAACAAAAAATATGGCGGTGAACGCTATTTAGATGATGAGATTCTGTTTGCAACTGAAATCTATAAAAGATCTACAAATTGCTAAAAGTATTTGGAAAATTGGACTTTACGTCGCGCTTTTTCTAATATTTATTTGAAACCTGGTTTTAATGATATTATTGTTGATTCTTTCAAAAAACTGATTAAGATCGATATTGTTCTATTGTGGTAGATGAAACTACTTTGAAACTAAGAATTCTATATTTTTCTAATTGGCTATCATAATGATGGTATTGGAGGAATTAGAAGTGATATAGCTGTCCATGTAACGGTGTTCATGTTACAAATGATTAATAAACTCGCTAAGCAACTGCTTACTTTTATTTCACTAAAGGACCAATGAAAACGTGTGTTCTAAAAACATTGATCGTAAAGGTGATAACAACATCAATCTGTACTGAAAGTAGTTATTGTAATTTCTGATCAAGGATCCAGTAATAAAGCTGCATGGAAATCATTACATGACGAAACTCGAGATAAATGGGGTGGCGTTTATCTTAAAATTGATAATTATGATTTAAAAATATATGTAGTTTCGGACGTCACCCATTTGATTAAAACCCTTAGAAACAGTTTCATGGGTAATGTTGATAACTGGTCCAATTATCAACATTATCTAAAATAATAGAATTTTTTTTTTTTAAATGAACAATCAGAACTGTGTCTTTACTTTACCCCCATGAGACACGGTTACTGGTGCCTCCCCATTAGAGACGGATTCGTGGGGGCCGTGTAAAGAGGACTTGCGGGATGATCGGAGCCCATTGCATGTCGTGGGCTTAGTTTTGTTCGTGAGGGGGAGTCATGTTAAGGGTGGCATTCGCCATGGCTCACCAGTCCCAATTCCGTGCCTTCAACGTGGAGGCAAGGCTGGTGTTGCTATGTTGCATGCTATGCTGATTCTGTGACTTGGTCCCGCCGGTTCCAGATTCGTATGTGCATAAATGGATTTACGTATAATCCGGCGTGTTCATAGCGGGTGGCAGAGCCGGCCCCGTTGCAGAAGGAAACAACACGTGCAAATGGTTGAGTCTTAGTGAATGGTCTCCGAAGTCCTTCTAGGCCCTTATTGGAGAGGTTGGGAATCAGGGACCTTCAAAGATTTAAAAATGATCATGGAATTTGCTCTTTGTTTACCAGGAAAAAACGTCGTCACAGAACGTATTTTTCCATTATTAATAATTTTTGGAGATCCGAAAAATCACAAATACATGTAGACACAGTAAAAGCAATGGTAATAACGAAGTGCAATTTTGAGTGCAATACTTGTGAAGATTTCAAAAAAGAAGTAGAACATTGTGATGAGTTTCTAAAACAAATTCACTCTGTGAGTAAATATTAGTTTTGTTTTGTTCATTTTTCCCATAGTTTTTTCTTATTACTTTGTATTCATATTTGTTTCTGTTTTAAAGTGACACTTTAAAGGATTTTTTTCAAGAAAAATTTCCATGC
Organism: Lydus trimaculatus; assembly: GCA_037414755.1. Taxonomy (NCBI): domain Eukaryota; kingdom Metazoa; phylum Arthropoda; class Insecta; order Coleoptera; family Meloidae; genus Lydus; species Lydus trimaculatus. The sequence goes on along the minus strand of JAZBGY010001227.1, from coordinate 20,337 downwards.
ACACATTTTTACGTGTGTTTCGCACGCAATGGGCGCTTTCTGTCACGCATGATGTTACGATAAAAATGATCATCCTATAATTGGATAAAGGCCCATCCTTTCAAATATTATGATAATCTAATAACAACGTATTTAGAGTGATTTTTTAAATTTCGAATCTGTAAGCAATTTTATATTATTTTTGTTCTTTTTATCATTTATAACTTTCAAAGTACCTGAAGATGAATTTATATTCGAAATAGCTATTGTACCGATTATTAAATTATATTTTTTGTGGTTTTGGATTAAGAGTTGTAATTAATTTTATTTTCATTATTAATATAATAAACTACAATATGCGAAATGGATGTTTGATTTTCTAATATAATTTATATCCGGGCAACAAAATTCAAATTGGTGGTAATGATGGTTTAACTGGTGAATATCATGCAATTATTTCATGAAAATGAATTACCGTATTTAAGTGAAGAACACATTTTTCCAAACTCTTGATCAAAAATGCCAGTAATGCTTGCTTTCCAAGTAATTAGTGTAAGTACAGCAAGAAAGTTGATAGAAAAAGGAGTATCCAATCCAAATCAGTATCGTACCAGTTGAAAGTGGTAAAATTATTTATGATCTTAATAAAATTTTTGATTCATTAAATGGTTGCAAAATTAATGGTAATAATTCAAAAAAATATTCATCGCGAGCTAATGTGACCCCTTTATCTGGTCATATCACAGAAGTGGGAGAAGCCCGGAAAAAATTCAACATTTAAAGTTCATCAAGTTTAACGGGGAAGAAGTGAACACACCAACACCTCAAACGTTGTGTAATAATTTATTTGCAGAGCAAGATTTATATCGACTTTAATTTAGCGTTGGTATTAAAAATATAAATATGCGCCTTTTAATGCAAGATGGTTTGGAAAATTTTTTTGGTCAAATTAAAAATATGCAAGGCAGAAACCATGATTTGACTTGTGGTCATCTTCAATGTGCTTTTAAAACAGCAATCATGACAAAGTTTACACATAAAGATACTGGAGACCAATTGTGGACCTAATGTAGGCGCGGACTTAGGGGTGGGTTAGGGGGGCTCAGCCCCCCGTTCTTCAAATTAGCCTCCCCTAAAAGTAAACTTGTTACTCATCATATTTCTTTCTAAGATCGAGTTTCCGCAGTGAGCAAAAAAACTTGAGCGAACGGAAAATTAGATTAATATTAGAGCGCTAATTTTCCAAGATTACATACAATTCGTGAACAAATATTGTCCAATAAACTAACAGTATATTAAATTTTGCAAAGAAATTTTACTCTACCCACACTGTCTTTGTATGTAGGTATCACACAAAGTTCACTTATCATATACATATATAGAATAGGTATCCTTTTCGACAATATCTGTAATTACTTAGTAGCCAGAATTTACTAATTGTAAGTACGAACCTTCTTGGTATTGTCAAAAACGTTGAAAAGTTATTTGCTGCGGAATACTATAGAAACCGTAAACTTGAAGAAGCACAAACTTTTCTTATTTACCGTGCTACTATGCTGCCAAAGATGATGTGTAACCTAAGCTAACTAATATAACATTATTTTGTATGAGTGCGTATATGTCAAAGTAGTTTTACTGAACAATTTTAAGAGTATTTGTATATTTTAAACAAATGGTTGTGTACAGATTTGGAAGGTATTATATTGAAGGTAAGTTTAGTCCCAATATATCCAGTCTGAATTGCTTGAAAAATAAAAATTATATATTATATTACTAAAACAAACATTAGATTTTAAATTGTTTCTTCCTAGGCACTATAATAAAGAAAGTTGATATTCGTTCTTATTTTGAGGTAAAATCCAGTAGTAACAAGACAATAACTAAACCAGATTCTCCGCCAATTTTCATATCAGCAACAACAAGTGAAGAGCCATCAACTTCTTCGAATATTATAAAAGAAATTCTAATTGATTTGGGTAACAAAGATTCAGACCCACGACAACCAGTTTTAGAAAAATTCCCTCTTAAACAAGTTGGTTTACAGCAGAGATCTTTTCCTTCGAAATATTATACAGAATTTCCGTGGGTCGAATACAGCATTGCAAAAGATGCAGTATATTGCTATTTCTGTCGATTGTTTGGGTCACATCACTTTTCTGATGATACCTTTAGTAAGACTGGCTTTATAAACTGGAAAAAACTTCAAGAAAAACTGAATAAACACCAGAATACACGGTGCCACATTGAAAGTAAAGTAAAATTTGAGGGTTACAAGCAATCAAAACACAGTGGTTCCGTTCTGACCATCATTACAAGTTCCGCTAAAGAGGAAATTATAAAAAATAGGAATTATTTTAAAGCTATTGCGGACATAATTTTAACACTCTCTAAGCAGGGAATTGCTTTCCGCGGGCATATTGAAACAAGCGACTCAGATAACTAGGGACATTTTAGAGAAATCTGTGAATTGCTGTCCAAGTATGGTATTACTTTTGAAAATACGATTTGAAAAGTACTTCAATTATTCTAGTGGCAAAATTCAAAATGAAATGGTTGGAATATGTGCAGAAATCATAAGATCAAAAATTATTCGCGAAATTTTAGAATGTGGTTTTTTTGTTTTAATGGTCGATGAAGCAAGGTGTTTCAAAGAACAATTGTCATTTTGTGTACGTTATGTCATCGGTTTAGATTTAAGAGAAAGATTCCTCATGTTTTAAACGTGCTCAAAAAATAGAAGTGCAGAAGGTATTGTTGAAGTGATAATGGAAAGTATTTCTTCAATGAGTCTCAATAATGTACCCATACTAGCACAATGTTACGATTGTGCCAATGTAATTGCGGGCAAAATTGGCGGTGTACAAACTAAAATGAGAGAAAAATATCCCGAAGCTATGTATTTTCACTGCATTGCGCATAAATTAAATTTAGCCGTGATTGATACGTGCAATAATATTCAAACAGCCAAAGACTTTTTCAACATTTTGGAAGCACTTTTTGTTCATTTTTCTCACTATCATTGTTATAATAAATTTAAAGAGATTCAGCTGAAACTGAATATCAAACTAAGAGAAATTACTAGATTGTCAGGCACGAGGTGGGCTTGTAAGAGCAAAAATTGTGATAACGTATTAATTTGCTACGAAGCAATTGTAGAGAGTTTGGAAGAAGAAATTAGTAACAATGATGACCGGGATGTTATAGAAGCTGTAGGTCGCCTAAGTAGCATTAAAAAAGGATCATTTTTATTAAGTCTTGTTATTTTTTCTGAAATCCTAAAAGTTGTGGATGTTTTAAGTTAATAGTGACCAGCGAAGGAAACTACGTTAGGTGGTGCAACTACCGTCATAAATAGTGTTATAAAAAGTTTTGGGGATATGCGCAACAAAAGTACATATTTTGATGACATATGGAAAAAATTACAATCCTTGCAACAAATCTTGATGTTTCGTTACAATCTTCCTCTAGGTCATCAAAAAGAAAAAAGACAGAGTCAAGTGCTCTAAGAGACTTTTACGTGACTGTGAAAACCTCAGTAGTACATGAATGTACTGCCAGTGAAAAAATTGATGCCATAGAATATTGGAAAACAACAGTATACTATAGTTTTTCATTATTTTTTATAATAATCGTTCATTTTAGTAGCTACATTGTTTTTAAAATAGTTAAACATTCATAGTAATGGAAATTTCGTACCAACATATTTTTTTGATACTCGCATTTAACAACACACTAGAGCACTAACTAGGGGTACATCATTTTTTTATAATCTATTATAGTATTTATTGCTGGTGAAATTTGAAATTATGCGGTAGCCCCCCCAAAGGTTTTAGCTTAACCGTTTGAGTGCGGCGAAGCGCTATCGCGCTTCGCTTGTCATATGCTAAAAATGCGGAGGAGCGCAATCGCGCTTCTCTTGTTTAGCCAAGAATGCGGAGACGCGTGACCACACCGCTGTTCGTTAGTATACTTTTCGTATTAATTGAGAACAGTCGTATTTATATTTATTGCATTTATTAAAAATGGAAACGGAATTAAACGATCTAATTTAATTTGCGCTGTTTGTAAAAAAGGAGTTCATGGCGTTTGTGCAGCAAAACACACTTGTAATAAATGAGAATAAAAAACATTTTTGTAAGTAAAAATTACTTGTTTTATAGTTAATTAAAACCATTTTTATTATTTTTCAAAAAAATAATTACGCATTTCATTCTGCACTTTTAACATATACATAAAAAAATTCTTCCGCACTCAAACAGTTAAGTCCACCCCTGCCGTGATGTTTAATTAGTGTTCATTGAGTTAAACGAAATGATGAAAAAAAAAACTGATGATAAAGAAAACCAGGTGATGAATATTTAAGAGAGTTTTAACTCATGAAATATAAATATTGATAATACGATTAGTTTTGAAGATACCCCAAACAATTACGATTTTATTATTGGAATTGTTGGAAATATATGGTGGTAATAGTGAAATACACGAAATGTCAGATAATGATTTTGTACAATCTGGACCGTTGTCAATATTTAAAAAATTAAATGAAGAACAGTGTACAAAGTGGAACTTAATTAGTAATTGTAATATAAACAATGAACTTCCCGTGTCGGATAATTTAAAAAATTTAATTGTGAGTTGCATAAAATTATTCAAATTAAATATTGTGTCAAATATGCACAAAGAAAAAATTTCCATATATGCAAAATTAGTAAACTAATTGTTGATAGATTAGTTACCTATTTATTTCGGCATGAATGTAAAAAATTAAATAATCTGTTATAAGCAGTATTCCAACAGAAATATTTTTTTGTTGAATTCTGCTCTGATAAGTTTTAAATGTACAAATTTACTGTAAATGTACATTTCAATATTGTTTGATGATATTTTTTGCTTTGGCCTGTAAAGACGTGCTGGCTCCAACGAAGTGATTAATTTTCAATCGGCCGCAAAGCCAACTTCTTTGTGGTGTTCAACCATAACAAATGATCAAAACTAATACAAAGAAATCTGTGGTGTTCAACTTTAAAAAAATTGTAATAAATAATACGATGCATATGAAAATCTTTTTCAGTGCATGTTGGTAGACATTTCCGGAATGGTCTGTCCACCAAAAGAATTTACGAATAAGAGAAATCTCCCATTTCCAAAATACGGCCTCAGAGTGTTGATTAAAAAATTGTAAAATTAAAAGAAATTATGATTAAGTTGCAAAGGTACAATTTGAATATTTACCCCAATCTCCTTGTGTAATACTACCGCCCTCAGTGTTTTTGTAATCTAAACTGTGTTGAGGGGTATAGGTCTGACTAGCATTGCAGCGTAAAAAAATATGAAACAGCAACTATTATTTAAATTATGAGAAGTCAGTACAAATATTTGTAACTGATTTTCATAATCTGAATAGCTGTCTGATGATGGACATTTTATTCGAAACAACTGTAACGTTTTGATAATTTTTGAAATAATTATCTTTTGTGGTTTGATTTTGTTTTTATTTTATTATTTTTATTTGTTTCTCCACATTTTATATGTGCGAAAGATCTCTTTTGTTAAGAGATGCACCGACCAGCACTTTGGCCCTTTTAGACGGTACTCCTAGTTCCCTCCTTCCAACACTTTCTGGGGACGACTGGAAACTGTGCCTAGATCTTTGTACGGTTCTAAAACCGTTAGAAGAAGTAACCCGTCTAATTAGTGGAGAAAAATACCTAACCTGAAATCTTGTTGTAATTTTTAAATATACTTTGGCCAATAAAAAGATCCCCAACGACATTACACTACACCACGGTGCCCTGGCAGTGACCAGAAAAATCAAAAGTGAGCTCTCTGTGAGACTCCAAAATATAGAACATAGTCGTACATTTAGTGTTTGTACCTCCTTGGACTCACGGTTCAAAATTCATTTATTTAAAGATAAGTCTGCCACTGAAACAGCTAAGAAGAAGGCTATAAAATTAGTAACATGGTAGAGTAACTACAGCACTAGTGGTACCAGCAACGGATCTAAAACCTGCCTCTATACCAAGGAGTTCAAACTATTCAATTTGGGATGATGTCGATAGTGTCATCGCTGATATTCAGCTCGTACAATCACCAATGGCTCTATCCAAAGAAGCCACAATATTGCCAGTGATCAAATAATTGTTCAGCAAATTAAATCAGCAGCTATGACAAAAAACAAGAACTCGAAGCAACGAACAAAAAGAAAACAATTGCTTATATTGAAGTTAAGAAGTTCGTAATTTTCCCCGCTTCTAAACGCTGTAATTCTCAGATCAAAGGCCAAACGTTAATGACTGGACATTTTGGATCCAACGACCCTTTGAAAATTAGGGGTCTTCTTAAGATGTTGAGGGCAAATGAAGTTTCCATGGTAGCTAAAAAGGATGAAGTCATATGAGAAGTTGTTCGCCGTTATATCAAAAGTCATAGGAGAAAACATCTATTATTAGTCGCCAAAAGACAATATGCGACATTTTACTCATTTGCTTATTAGCGTTCGAAAAATTTTAGAAGATCGAACGTTGGAATTGATCAATATTTTGATGCCCAGCAAGTTCAAAATTTTGGCTAACATGCGAGTGACAAATTGCTATAACAGCATTTTCAAAGCTAACTAAATTTCAGCAAGCTCTCGCTAAACCGTCTAAATTCAACATTAAATTTGCAGGAGCATGTAACAAGATGGTTCAATCTATAGGATCAAAATAGAACGGCCATTAAATGTAGTAAAACTGTCAGTGATCAGGTTGCCTAAAAAAAAATATTGAGATTTGAAGATGAAATGTCGTTTTCGGCACCATTTTTTTGAAAAAGGGAAACACTGTCAAATATTTCAGAAGAAAAAATATTATGAAAGATCAATTTTCAAAATATTTAAAACAATTTTGAATTTGGTATCTGATGATGAACATACATATGTTCGAAATAGCTATAATACCCAATATTGTTAAATAATTAATTTATGGTTTTTTGATTTTGAGTTTTGTTTTTATTTATTTGTTTTCATTTATTTATATAATAAAAAGCCACATATGAGGTAGAGGCAGTATTAGAAATTTTAGACCCCCAAAACACAAACCACCCAGAAGTCAGCCAAACGACCGGAAATGACGAAAACATACTAAACAGTGAACAACAAGCAAGCCAGCAAACAACTGTTCGTAGAATATCCAAGGAGAAGTAAAAGAATAGACCCACAGAGACACTATCAACAATATTAATGAAATATATTTTGGAAAAAAATAAAGAATCCCCTGCTAAGAAGCACCAAAACTTGTAACAAAACTATTAGTTAACGCGCAAAGTTGTGTGAAATTCGTTAAAAAAATGTGTAAGTTATTTTCATTGTCGCTGAAATTGATGCCAAATTTTGGACATTGCGCATAAATTTTTTTTATATAACGCCAATCAAGGCTTCAAATTCTTCGGATTAAAGAACAATCTTAGAATAGTGTATTGTAATACAAGTGCGGTAAGCCCGTCTTACAATGCGAGTGTGAGCGATAGCAAATGTTGCAATGGGATTAAAACGCCATGGGGGTGGAAGTCTTCGTTGGTTACAGAGGGATACGTGGCAGAATCCATCCAAACCAAAATAGAATTCACTGCATGATGGTAGCAGCACTACGGACGTTTCTGTTACTTTTTCTGGATGCAATGCAATCCGTGCGGTGCGATTTCCAAGGCGGATCCTATTTATTCCTAGCTGTTCACACTTGTCCGCACGGACCGAGAATCCGCAAATCAACCGCAGGAAAACAGATCCGGGCGGTTGTATTACTACAGGATGCAATTAGGTCGTTCAGTTGCAAGGCGGTTGCCGCATGTTGAACACGTATACCACCATACTGACTGACTGACTAAAATGTAGCTTGTATGGCGCTTGTATATCCGCGCGGTCGCCGCCGTGTCTGAACAGGATCTAAATTTAACTGAATTTTTAAATACATTCAAAATTTTACTAGATAGGTGACAATTTAATCTCTTTTGATGTCAAAAATTTATTTCCTTCTATTCCTTTTCTTGAATGTATCGAAATTGTTGTTTGGCATCAAAAATAAATATTGCTGTATCTGCACAAGAGCTCATAATAAAGCTGTTCCCGGTGCAAAGCATATGTTATAAAATTTTTACGGATTCTTCTACGGATATGTAAGCTACAATAATTGTTTTAAAATAGAATGCACTGGTCACTTGATAAGAAATTTTTCGAAAGTACCTCGAACAGGCTCCCGGTTTCTGCACATCGTCGAAAAATAGTATCTTCAAGAAGCTACCGTCTTATTACTGCAATCAAAAGAGTGGTTCAGTATAGAAGAAATTAAATGATTTCCTTGGAAGAACAAATCTCTTCTCTAATTCAATATTTAAAAAACGTTCCATTATCATTGAAGAATGGTATAATAGGCAGGGAATTGTGGACATTATTCTCAGAATAGTTATTAATGTTAATGACAATTAGAGTGAATCAGACAACGATTATTCTAGCAGTAGTTTGAATACTTGAAACTTATGCCTACTCTTGTAAGATGCATTTTATATTGGGCTGAAGAATAGGTTCGTACAATTTTTCTGTTTGATTATTCTTATGTGTAATTATTTATTATTATTATTATTTGGATTTTAACTTTCAGTACATACATTTTATTAGATTTCTTATATTCTATATAATTTCCATATTTTATTTAATCTTGTAGTTTTATACACTTTAGATAATGGAGCTGCTTCCAGTTTATTCGCGGCTAAAAGTGTCGCTCCTGTGGCTAGGAACATCAAAGACGTCTACGGAGAAAACTTTATTATCAACAGAACATTTAGAAAGTGATACTCCCACTCTAGAGAAGACAATTTTCATTTGAATGATGCCCCTTGCTTGGGCCACCTCGTTCAATTCAACGAACGGTTGGTAGCTTTTCTCCAACCAAATAACACGGTAATTGGCAGGCCAAATGAGGTGTGATCAAAAAACAGGCCTCAACCATTTGCATGCAACAGGAAAATTCCTATTGGCGCATATATTCCGCACCGTGATGACATTACAGCAAGGCTATTGTGAAATACCATCCCACTGGTATGCATCTCTTGAGATGTTTTAGATAGCTGTCATGTCATAATGTTGATAATTTTAATACCGTTTTAAACGGTAGGAAACTGAAAAGTAAGCGGTTGAGGGGACAGTTCGCAAATAGTCAGTTGATTTGTTGAAAAAGCATAAAGTACTTATTCAAGTATCGAGGAGCTTACAGCGGTTAAGGGAATGCCAAATGGGATGTCAGAAATTAAAGTTCAAACTGGTAACAAAACATGGCAGAGTGGTCGTATTACTGTTAAATTAGAAATAAGATCATATAAAGTGAAAAAGCCAGAATGGAATGTTTGTTCCTTCAATGTTGATTTTCAAAATAAAACGGTCAGCACCTCAACTATGTAAAGGAGCACCGACAGGAAGTTTAATTGAGACTTCTAATTTATTTATAGCTTTACGAATACTGTTAACTATCCCTGTAACATCAGTAGTATCAGAAAGGAGCTTTTCAAAATTGAAATTAGTGAAAAATTACCTTAGGACTAGTATGAGTCAAGCAAGACTGAATCAGTCAATTGACTATGAATTGTGTGAAATTTTGAATTTTGATAAACTAATTAATGAGTTTTCAGAACTGTAAGCGCGAAAAATTAATTTTGTTTAAATAACAAAAATTTTAACGGTAAGAATTGTATGGTGTACACCAGACTTTTGCTTGAATGTAACAGGTATCCTTCAGGTACCGAGACATAGAAGTAGACGATTTATTGATGTATAGGTATCTGAAATAAAATAAATAACACCCTACAATTTTTTATGCGTTCCCCAAATTTTAGGTACCTATCATTCGTTCAGAATCAGGGGTTTTGTTGAAAATACTTAATGACGTGAAAACAGCCATTTGAAGAATTGAAAGAACTTCAAAATGATCCTCGTACTTCATTAAATATACCTAGAAGTACTATTCTACTTCTATTATTGTACTAATACAGGTTACAACAGAATTGATTGTTCAGCTACAAGCGAGTTTGCTCCGAATATTTTAATAAATGTACACGTTGTTGATAGACTACCTATATCGAAAAACTCCAAAAGCCATTTATTTTTCCAAAATTGCTTCACCATTTGTCATTGGGCCTTCAATCCGTACGTATGGTTGTAATGAATATCTTCAAAAATTTATGGACAAATACAACACACTGAACATAGGAAGGCCATATCGGTTTTTATAGATGGGTGGACTACGAAAGGCATCGAATTAAGTAACGATGAGAATTTAGTGAAACGATTATTCCATTTATATGAAGAACAACACATTGGAAAATCTAAGTTTGAAGAAGCAAATATAGTTCTCGTATCTCAATTTACAATAGAATTGTGTGTTTAAGGGTTGAAAAAATAAAAATAAATTGAACGTGTGTAAAAATGACTTAAATTTCCTCGTATAGGAAATTGAGAATTATCAACATACCAAACATGCCTTAAATTTTCGTTAAAACTTCACAACACAGACAGAAGTGTTTTCTATGGCAAGATTATAGCGTGAAGATGGACCAGAAGTGCTACAAAGAAGATTTTTGCATATTGCTGCATTCGAATTAGCATGGAAAGAAAAACAATGACCGTTCATCAACTGGAAAGATAGAATATAACCCTATAATCTATAAAACTGCACAATGAGGAGAAAAGATTGTGCAACGGTCAATTTTTAACATCTAACAAAGGAAATCCCTATCTTTGTCGAGTAAAGTTATTCAAAACGTTGATTGGGGAACGTCCAGAACATATTAAAAATGAAAAACTTTTTTTATGTCCAAATACTTTCTGGAAACAAGGAAATTCTAAACGGTGGTATAAAAATACACCGACTGGACGAAAGAATCAGCAGTTCGCATCGGACTTGATGTCAAAACTTCAAAAATTAGAAATCGTTCGAATAGTGCCGCAGCTGTCACTGAATTAAGCAAGGATGGAGTCATTGACCAAAATTCTATTAAAATTTTCTGGACATTCAAACCCCAAATCGATTAAACTTTACTTACAATTAGATCGCGAACACCATGAAAAAATTGTTTCAACTGTAAGAGAAGAAGCCAAATCGATAGAAAGTTGTGGTAACAATAGTAAAATGAGCCTGAAAAGAATATTCTAAAAATGAGGTAGTTTATAATAACTGTACGTTTAATAATTGTTCGCTCAAATAATAAAATTGCATAATTTAAATTATATGTTATTATTATTCGTTAAATTATCTGCTCAAAATTACACTTGAGCTTTTCGTTTCTCCTGAATAAAGTTGGCATTTTTAAACTCAAAATTGACTAGGTTGCAGGTAACTCGACTCTACAGATTGAACCTGAGTCGTGATCACGAGTCCTTTTTGAGAAATCAGTCAAATTTTGTTCATTATTCTCTTTAATACTAGCTCGTAGGTCACTAATTCATTGGCGTCACTTGAAAATGGGGAGAGAGGATGGTTAGAAACTACTTTTTTTTTTGTTCTCACTTGTAAAATCCTCTAAAAAGTTTACGTTCCCTAAATGTGCTCTCTTTTATGATATAAAAAATAAGCTTATAAAAATCAACGCATGGGAGCTTATTTAAAAAGCCTACGTGGGTCAGTGCCTGACCCGCGGGTCACAGGTTCGCTATCAATCATCTAGATGCTGAACAGTTTTTCCTTTTCGATTTTCCTGTGTGTGTGTAGGCAAGAACTGACAGATTTATCGGACAGTTTAGTCAGTCGAAAAATTGGTGAGGAAAAACCGACAGACCAAACTGTTCAGGCCGATCGTTGTGTGTGTAGGGTCGCCAGTTCAGTTCAGTTCAGTTCAATTTGTAACCAGTTATGCCAGGTTTATCGATTTTTCGGTAGATCTACCGATTTTGGCTCCTGTCTACCGATATGAAATTTGCATCTGATTTTTTTATGAATTAATTGAATTGATAAAAGTCTTTAAATAGTAGTCATTGTATTTGTTATTAATAATTCAGTAAAATATGTATTTATTTAAATGTATTTTGATCTATTTGTATTTTACTTTAAAAAGATTCCAACAGAAATTCGGTACACGTGGCATCACCGCTGAAGTGAACTGATCTGACGACCCTACACACATACAGGAAAATCGAAAAGAAAAACTCAACAGTTTTTCCTCAAAGGAAAAACTGAACATTTTTTCCTTTTCGATTTTCCTGTGTGTGTGTATGGGCCTTTAAGTACATTTTTTGCCTGATCTATTGAAAAGCGATATGTGGCTAGTACTGTTTTACCTTCGTTAAATTTAAAGTAATACACAATTATTGTTATACAAATAATACAAACAACTTGCTGTTTAGGCAGTCTGCTCTGTCGATTAGAATTAGATGTATAGCTATAAACAATTACAAATAACATAACATTTATTGACTAATAAATAGTTTACAATTGATATGTTAACATGTAATCTGAGAATGATAACAAAAGCATGCGAAAACAATGCAATTAATAAATAATGATGGATACTAGAAAAAACAAAAATTAAAAAAGCATCAATGCAAATTTCATTTATTGAGGTAGAAAGAAAAAAGGACAAAAATTGTCTGGAAAAGGTCTGGAACCACAGAATGCGGTGGTACGAATCCAATCCTGAGCGACCTTACTATCTGCATAACCGAGCAACCGTTTGTATTATTTGTATACCAATCATTACTATGTGTATTATTTTATTTCTATCGGAATTGATGCAGTCTTTGTCTGATCTATTGAAAAACGCTATGGGGCTAGTACTTGTTTCACTATCGTTGACATAAATCAGACAAAGATATCGAATGTTTTTAGCATAGATTTGTTGATCTAGTATGCATCGATGGAGCATTTTGTGGATCTAGAGATGCGGTATTGTTAATGATGGTAATTAGAGTGGAACAGTCTTGATACAAAACATTTGCCCAATTCAACGGCCTATTTATTCTATCTCGCTTTAACTTCTATAAATGCCGTAAGGAGATTGGACTGTCTCTCTGCTATGGGGCTAAACGCTTTGCCATATGTGTACATATAAATACATCTAGAAATACTATTGTGCATTCTTTTGGGCAATCTTTTCATTATGGCCTACAGCAGGATTGATTGATCAGCTAGAAGCCATTGGCATAAGCGAATTACTTCCTCGAAATATATATTCGGTGTTACAATTTTGACTTAAAACCATGTGATTCGTTCATGGATAGTTTTAAAAAACGTTTTGGAATTTCCGCAAGAAAAATAAATAAATTTGGCTACGCATGCTTCATGAGATAATGGAGTCTCAAAATTGTAAAGCATTTGTTGGTAATATTAGTAAACTAGTTGATGAAACATGTATAGATTCAGGTTCTATGTGGAACACTGATCAAGTCGGGGTTCAATCACGAATTCTTTGGAAATCGAACGCTGTCATTTAAAGGGGAAAAACAAACTTGAGGTGAAGTGTAGTCCATGATGATAGCAACTCACTCATTTTCAGTCTAAGCTGCGCTGGTAAATTAGGGGGACAAAAACCACTGATGATGCCATATTTGGTGTGCTCATGCCATCTAATGCAACAGCACTTATTCAACCCATGGAACAAAACGTTGAGACTTACTAAACTCTATTACAGAAAGAGTTTGTTGATTTCTATCTACAAGGAGGGTGATCAAAAGTCGTATATTAACAGATACTATTGTACATGTGTATGATGCATTAAAACAACTGGAGCCTTTAGTTATTCCAAAAAGTCGACATAACATTCTAGAAAAAAATACTTTCGAGGAAGAAGATAATTTACCCATGGCCAGACTTCAAGAAGTGTGGAATAGTGAAAGATCCGAGGTTCTAATGATGGCTACTCTTGATTCGCTGCAAGCAATTCAACTAGGAAGAAGTAGTAAGAGAAATTAAATAAATACATTGAATATACGTGCATGTTTTTTACGCTAGGCTGAGAATAGCACCAACGATGTGGTACAATCGAACAAGATGGTGTTGAAGATTACATTGATGTGGGAGATAATGGGAACGGTGACGTTTTAGAAGGTAGTTACGGCGAAGTAATCGATGAACATCAGAAAAAAAATACATCCTGAGGTTTTCTTCATGCATTAAAAGTAGTTACACAATGGTCTGAAGAGAACAAAGTTGCTGTCAGTGACATTTTGAACCTAAAGAATCTAGAGCAGAAGGCTGTATTGGTAAACATTTCTTCCAAAAACAACCAGATCAGATAAAGATGTTCTCACAATTGTTCATCACTTTGTAAAAGCTCAATATGGAAACATTTGCCCTAATGTTTTCATGTCGGACATGGCAGAATCGTTTTTTAATACCTGGCTGAAGATAATGTTTCCACCCAAATTAAGGTGAGTGAATTATTTCTATCAATATTAAATATGACTTATAAGGTTTTTTTTTTAGATTATACTATTCTTGGCACGTGGATCGTGCATGGCGGAAAAATTTGACAAAAATCAATACAAAAGAGAAACAGGTGAATAAATTTTGTTTTTGTTTATTTTTAACGCCAACTAAAATAAGTATTTACTCAATTTTCAGGCTTGTGTTTACAAGAATTTGAGGGCGGTTTTAGAAGTACGGAATATATATAGTATAGCAGCGTTTGATATAATGATCAACAAATTCTACCGTAACTTGCTTGAGGATTCTGAATTTGGGAAATACTTTAATAACAATTATATGAAAAATACGCAGTATTGGGCATATTATCATCGGTTAAGAGCTGGGATCAACACAAACATGCATGAAAGGATGCCAATCAAGCTGCCATCAACGCTTTAATCAGAGAGACTGCTGATTTATACAAATCCCAAGGATTAGACAATCCATGTTATATGTTATATATTTGAAATATAGGGCCATGATATAGTTCCATAATGTGCCACATCTTTTTAAAGGGTTGCGGAATAATTTGCTTACCAAGGATCTCCATTTAAACAAAATGATAAGAAGATTGCAAGAAGGCAGCTTATAGAGCGATTTTATCTGTTGGATACCAGAATGTGTTCGAAGTTAAAAAGACCGTCACATTTTTGCTGAAAAACTCAACAAAATGAAAGTATCTACAGTGACGCGAGTTTTCAGCTATAATGTAGGATCACTTATGAAAAAGCTGTCCAAATATGGTGAGTCGACAGACTTCTATTGTAAGTTGGAGACCATTAATATTAATCCTGACTTAATTGTAGATACCAAAACTGAATATGATCTGCCCGCTGAGACCGAAAACTTTGTTCGACAGCTTCAACGGAAACTCCAGGACTGCCCCTGTAAGTAAACCACTGAAAGGAGGAATATCCCATCATTCGGGACATAAAGCATTTTGGCGAAATGCAATTACTATTTTAGAAGATATGTATTTTTATAATGTACAAAATAAAATATGTAAGGTTCCTTCTGCAATAAATTTGGTAAAAACCCAGAATGGATTTATACATTTAAAGCAAGTTATTGCAGAAAGTGTTACATCGTTTAGGATTACGCTACAAAAAGTTCAATAAGCGTAATGGAATTATGGAATCATCAAAAATTATAGAGCTAAGAAGCAGATATTTACAAAAATTTCAGCAACTACGAGATCAGGGAAAAAATATTATTTATACTGATGAATCAATATAGCAACCCATATATGCCACCTAATAGAGGAAAACGTATTATAATCTGAATACTTGTCTGATGATGAACATATTGTTCGAAACAGCTGTTACATTTTGATAATTTTCAAAATAATTAATATTTGTGGTTTGATTTTGTGTTTTTATTTTTATTATTTTTATTTGTTCAAAAAAATAAAAAATTAAAAATAAATAAAAAAAGATGGGACAAACAGAATCAAAAGAAGAAGTCATCATTACACAAACAGGCAATAGCGAAGGAAGTACAAACGATACTAAGGCGTCTGGTTCCTTTTTTTCAACAAAAGATATTTTGAAATTCATCATCCTGATAGCAGCAATTATGGTAATTTTCGCTTTCATTTTCAAAATGCATAAAGCCGCATCCAGATATAACGAACAACTGCGAACGAATGCAAATGAAAATACAGCGATCCGCTGGTTGTTGGTACTTCAAAGGAAAAATTCGTTCGCATTCGCATAGTGTGGACGGCGGAACAAATGTTTGTTTACGTAGTCCACGTGTTGATGGCGATCGTTGAAGTTGGTAATTTTAGAATTGTTAAATTAGTTGTTAGATTACAAAATATATATAAAAAATTAGTAGTGATCTGGTAGTGTTGTTCATTTAAAATGGAATGGACTGATGATGTTGTATTAGGATTTATTGGTGAAGTAGAAGCAACACCAAAAAAAAACCATGCCTGAGAAAGTTTAGGGAAAAAATTCCAAATGTGAACGAATTGAAGGGAATAATAAATCTGGAACACAATATGGATATTAGGGGAGACCGGGACTCAAAGTCACACGGATCTAAAGTCACAAAGGTTACTGCGAATTCTTAAGCAATGGCAACGTTAATTCTAATATCCTATAATTAATAGTGAGTGATTTTGCGTAGGCTATGCAAGTTTGATACTTGTAGACCATAGTGTTATGATATGCGAACAGAAAAGTTAAATTTTAACACGGTAAGTAAAGTTTTGGGTGCTGATGTTTTTCTTTATAACTCTTAAAGCCTATACTATATTTTTTTTATATTATATTATTTTTGCTAAATTCTGTTATAAAAAAGCTCTAAATTATTATATTTAACGTGATCCTCTTTTATGGGATTAAGTAGAATTTATTACTTAAATACGTTAACTACATCGCGGGACATGATGTCTCACTATAATATAATAATAATAGAATAATACTACTTAAATATTTTTCAACTAGATGGTACGAAACTATGAAAGTAAAATCACTAGAGGCTTGACAAGTGCTGAAATTATGATATCTGCTGCAAATGTGGTCAAATTCAACAAAAAGTCTTTAAGACAAGTGGCCAAAGACTTTGAAATTAATTATAGAACTTTAGCACGATTTTGCCGTCGTGTCACGAACAAAGAATTAATTGAAAATAATTTAAGTAACGATACTCCATTGGGATACAATAAACATAGAACTATTTTTTCTGAAAATGGAGAAAAAGAAATAGAAGAATATTTGTTAAGAGCATCAGAAATTTATTTTGGGCTATCTCCAAAACAAATAAAGAAATTAGCATACGACCTCGTTAAAGCTCATAAATTAAAAATACCACCCTCATGGTAACAAAACAAAATGACAGGAAGTGCCTGATTTTCGCCTTTTATTAAACGACATAACAATTTATCAATAAGACGTCCTGAGGCAACAAGTTTGGCAAGAACTAGCAGTTTTAATAAACATAATGTGTCAGTTTTTCAATAATTTGGAAAGAATTCTTTCTAAATACAAATTCGATTTATCTGCTATATGGAACATGGATGAGACATGAGTCACCACAGTTCAGAAGCCAGATAGAGAGAGTGGTGCCTAGAAAAGGATCAAAGCAAGTTGGTTTTATCGCGTCAGCCGAATGAGATTGTTTGGTCACTGTTGCATGTGCGGTTTCAGCAATGGACAATAGTATCCCCCTATTTTTTTTGTCTTTCCTAGAGTTAAATTTAGAGAATATTTTTTGAATAATGGTCCTCATGGCAGTGGTGGAGTTGAAAACCCTAGTGGTTGGATGAAAGAATATGACTTTGTTTTATTTTTGAAACATTTCACTAAATACTCAAAATGTTCAAAAGAGAATCCTTGCCTTTTATTATTAGATAATCATGGGTCACATTTGTCAATTGAAGGATTAAATTTTGCCAAAGAAGTGGAATAATTATGTTATCTTTTCCACCACACACAACTCATAAACTTCAGCCGAAGTGTTTATTTGAGAAATACTATAACACAGCATGTGACGCATGGATAACGAACCACCCCGGAAAAACCATGTCAATATATGACATTCCTGGAAATGTTGCTGTAGCATATCCTTTAGCAGTAACACAAAGAAATATAAAATCAGGGTTTCCAACTGCCGGAATTTTTCCATTTAATAAAAACATTTTTGATGATTCAGAATTTAGTCCAAGTTATGTCACCAACCGATCAGAAAATGGAAATAATTTGTCACAAGATGAAAACAAGACACCATCCAGAGTCCCAAAAAATCCTGGAAGACCTCAGCCTGGTCCAAGTGGCTTGTCGGTTAAACCATCACTCGAAGAAATTCGGTCGTTGCCTAGAGCAAGTTGTTGTTTTTACTTTTATTCTGTTAAATTTTTACCTACATACCTATTTTAAGACCAAGAAAAGAAATGAAAACAAACAATAGAA
Source organism: Lydus trimaculatus (assembly GCA_037414755.1). NCBI lineage: Eukaryota > Metazoa > Arthropoda > Insecta > Coleoptera > Meloidae > Lydus > Lydus trimaculatus. The sequence goes on along the minus strand of JAZBGY010001227.1, from coordinate 2,015 downwards.
AGAAAAGTAAATCGACTGTGTTAACTGACAGTCCAGTTAAAAACAAAATAGAGGATGAACCACCTCTAACCGTGTTATGGTCGTGGAAAAAATAGTGTACATAACTCGCTGGAAGGTGTCTATCGTGTGCTCGTGAGATTTCCGCAATCGGCTAACGCTTCATGCGTCTCGCACGATATCACAAATTCAGAATCAGATAAAGCAGATTCAAATTGTTTAAAAGAATCAAATAAAATGTCCGACCAATTTGATTTAAAAACAGCCGCTAGTCTGTTATACTATATCCAAGGACCTAATTGAATCTTGACACAAATCTAACAACATTAAATTTCCCAACTTTACGGGACAGAATCTAGTAACTATACAGCTGTCAGGTTGGTATCATCTTTCTAGTGATATTTTCAGGTCACGTGACCACAACATTCGAAGTAATTTAATTTAAACTAATTAATATTTTGTAAATTATATGTTTTTTCTTTTATGTACTTAAACCTCCCAACAATTCAAAATAAAATGCTCCAAAGTATATATTAAAATTAAATTCCACTAACCGGTACTATTTCTCTCTGCGTAGACAATGTTGTCTAGTGATATTTCTGTCAAGTAAAAAACTCAATTAGGTCCTTGGATTTACTATAGCAGTTTTAGATGGTACAGAAAATGTAACAAAACAATTAATTAATGCCATTGAATTATATGACGAGCTTTTAAATACGAAAGGTAAGAAACTAATAACTGCATATGTTTCAAGAACGCGTTTGTTGCAAAGTGCAGAAGTACATATGCATGTAATGCTGATTTAATTAAAGATTCAAAAAGCCATCTTTTAACTAAAAAATCGGCGTCTGCTTTATCTAATCAAATAAGTCGAGCTAAACAGAACGGAAAATCTATTGATGAAATCGGTAAAACTGTTGAGGAATTGAAGGTAGATCTAACTATTACACAGGCAGATGGTGACATATTAAGACGGGTTAACGAAAAATTGATGTAAATGTATTCGCAAATGGGCTCCAAAATCGGCTTCTTACAGCATAGTCACTCGCTTGGATAACAATTGGTTTATCTTCGTTGGTTTGCCAGTCTCTCAACAAGTACCATCCATTTTTTTTAATCAACTGCTTTCATGGTTGAATTTTACTTTGCTTAAATAGCTTGCTGTGAATTACAGCTGTTTTAAAATAAATGAAACTCATTTAGCATGTGAAGGTGTGAGACGACAAAATATAGCTTTAGCTGAAATGCTCTCGCATTCCGTTGCTACTGCGTTGAAGAAATACTTTCCAGAATATCAAATTGCTGTTGATGCATCAGATTTTATTGAAGCAGTGGATAATAATTTGTTCTATATAATGAATTCACGTGTTCCATACAATAACAGTGCAACAAAAGCCGCATATGGAATGTCTACAGAAAATCAAAACGAGTATTTGGATTACATGTAGGTATAACAGGTACCTACTATTTTAAACTTAAAGTGTAAAAACAAAAGTACCCTTCAAGTGTTTCAAAAGGGTATTTTGATTTTTATAAATTCTTTAAAAATATTATATGGACAGTGCCGACCCTGGGGTAGAATGAGTAGAACTTTGAAAAGCATGTATATTTCAAAAAATTTAGAGAAAAACCATCTTGATTCTAGAATTATGAATAATTAATTATGTATGTATTTATTATTAAGGGATTATCAATTTGTTCTTATGTTCGGTGGCATACTTATCGGAGACAAATATGCTACTGTTGGTATCAATTATCAATTCAAAGCAATAATTCAGGTAGGTATTATTGAAATTGGAAGATTTCTCAAAGAATCTTCCATTAATTGTAATATCGTTGTACCTACATAAATGTTAGATATGCAACACAACATGCATATCAATGATACCACAGACATGGGGATATATATGCCATTTTTTTCCATTTTTTCTAACAGATGTCCGTAGATTAGCATTTAAGGGTGCGCACGCGGTACATCCAATATCATTGAAAACGGGGGAAAAGATCACGGTCGCATT
>JAZBGY010001226.1:0-26082 GCA_037414755.1 Lydus trimaculatus | reverse complement strand
AATCTGCCACGTTCCCAATGAAATTATTTATAAGAACTAGGACTGCGGTGAGGATTTACAAAGATTTAAAAGAATTAAAAGGATTCTCTTCTTATCTTTATTTTATTTATTGGAAATTTTTCTAAAAATTCTTAATATGAAAAAGAAATCTAAACGTTATAAAAGAGCGGCATTCAAATCTCATTTTCGATACTCAAATGTTGCTTAAGTGTCACTCTACTATGGCTGCACTCATAGGTCCGGAGTCATTCTATGGGTTAGCCTAGATCTACAGAATGCAGGAAATCGGTGAGTAGGAGAGTAGAAAGATAATTCACCGACAGCACTATTATATAGGTATGCGATAGGCAAAGAAATTTACTGATTATTCGCCTAAGAATGCTAAAAACTTGTTGATCTAACAATAAGTAGAAACGAACTAACAATAAGACTTCTGACTAGGCATCGCCTAGTAAAGCGGGATCCAAGCCAACACCAATTACACACCACGAACTTACACGCATCGTGGTAATATCATCTCGGAGCCAAGCTTGGCCGAGCCTCAACAAGCCCGAGGTGCCGTGGGATCCCGGCTTAAGATGCAAATCAAAGATGTAGTCTATCTGTCTTGGACAATGAAACCTCTAAGCAAATGTGACGCTTGCTGAAATTGGGTTGAAATGAGGTCTCTCAAAGAGATAGTTAGCTTTACTAAAAAGATATCTTTCCGGGCATATCAATAGATGGAGTATTAAGAACAATAGACCCCTATAATCTAAAATAATCGGTATAAGTGCCACTCTACATTTTTTTATCTGTTCCGCCACAAATAAAGTTAAATACTGGAAAATCAAGAGGTTTTATTTGGAATTTTGTTTGTTATTATTTAGGTTCCTTCACTACATTTATACATACAGGGGATGTTTCAAGAGTGGTGTGTCAAATTTTGGATTTCGTAGTGTTGGGAGCCTCATCAAAATAGACTTGTTAAATAACAATCGTTTTAATACAGTTGCCAAATATCATAATTAACTTTAATTAAATTGGATGCATTTATTTAATCACATTAAATGATATTCTGGCAAATGATCTCCAATAAATCTACAGCACTATTAGCTTATGCTGGTTTACGTTTCAAATTTGAAACACTAAAGAATTTGAAGCACTACATACAGATAAGGTGAATATTTGGAATTTAGAATACGTCTTTGAAAGAAGTCTCCCCTATAGAAAAATCTTTATAATTTGTAACTCAATAACTAATCAGTGGATAGTAACTAGTGATACACCGTTGAAAAGTCAAAGGTCCAATGTATCGCTGGCAAAAAGAGGCGCACGTGCGGAGAGATACACAGTGAACTTTAAGCGCCCATTATAAAATAGCTACCTAACCAAGGTACACAAATGATGTGCCTATATAGCTTCATATGAATAAAAACGGTATTAAAACTGTGACCCCTGATTGTACCGACAATTATGAAACGTTTATACAATTAAAAACCAGACGAATCACATCAAATGCCACTCATACGGCGTGCTATCGAACGCATGAGGAATATGCTTAAATAACGAAAAACGCACAAATTCAAATCATTTGAACTTAACCATCTTCCCTCTTCTTGTAAATCCAAAATGTATTTACAAAACAGTTTAGATAGTTATCGTTTGCCAATAGCAGGCATGAATTATACTTATACCGGTTCTGGTTAATAGACCAATTTTTCAAAGTTGTTAGCATTACATAAATAATTTATTGTTTTAATGTTAACAAACTGAAAGTTGTTTAAATATTTGTTTCTATAACATACAACCTTATGAACTAACAAACTTTAATAAACAAATAATTCAATTAATTAAATGTGAAGCGAAACATAGTTGTAGATAAACTTTATTTCAAAAAAAAATAACACCAGATAAAAATTGTGGAATTGTCGAGAGAATTTATAAATAACTCACCAATAAATAAAAACGACACTTTTATATACGGACAAACATACATATGTTCACATAAATATTAAAAATATATTGATTTATATATCTATATTTTACCTTTTTCTTTGTGTTGGGTGGGTGGTGTTACATTTAATTGAGACGAAGATGATACGTTTTGCCCCATTTTTTTTTAGTGGAGGAGAAACGCCAAAAAAATAGAAACAGTTATAAACAATTTTTATAATAAACACACGCGCGCACACACATACACACGCAATTTTAACGATTTGTTTATAATACACAAAAGAAAAACTGATAATAACAATAAAATTGTAAATTTTCAACTCATTTATTTGATTCGTTGTGTTCAACAACAACAACAACAACAACACAGATGGATATGTATCTTTGAAATGACAAAAACAAAATTGTTAGTAGCGTTTTGTTACTAAAGATAGCACAAAAAACTTGGAGTAGGTCCGGATATATAAACGTATAAAGTTAAACAAATTGCAACAGTTATTATAAAAATTATATTTATGGAAAAAAAACAGATAGCGAGAGAGAGAGAGAGGTCGTATTAATGTTTAAATAAAAAAAAAATGTATATATTTATATAAAATGGAGTAGGGGGCAACTTAATCCATTCCTATACCTATCTATCGGTGAATATAATAACAAATTATCAGATGTTTATAGAAATCTATATCTTATAATATAACAAAATCAACAAGTTTATTTTTGTTTATCAAGGTCTATACACCTGTATTGCTTTTAATTAATAACTGATAAACAAATGAACAAAAGAGATAGCGAAAGTATATAATCTTTTTCAATAATAATTCTTTGCATACTTTCACTTTTTAATTTTTATATACCTACACCTGCAAAATATGGATTTTTTTCCCTTAAATTCTATTAAAAATAATATTTTTCAAACATTTATTAAATAAATAATTGATTCTCTTTGTTGTAAAAGAATTAACAGCAAATCAATCCATATAGGTAGGTAATAGACGAACAAAGAAATTTTAAATCAAGGACAAAATATTTATAAAATATTCACAAGTTTTCAATCGAATCATTACAATTTTTCAGTTTTTATTCTATTTCACCATATTACGTGACTAAAAAAATACACACCTAGGTATACCTATATAGTATATTACATAAATAAATTAATATGAAATAGAACTAATCATAAAAATCTTCAATTGGTAAATTTTATATAAATACAGTGAGCGCCGTTTAATATGAAAGCTCTATAACAAAACATCATATACAGACTTGGGCAAAAGTCCCGGAACCGTCAAATTTCGTGCAGTTAAAGATCTGAATTTTTGCAGATAGTAAACTTCAATTATAATCTATTGATCTAGGGTATTTTGATGAACTTGGCACTTCCGCTTCAACCGGAAGTTGCTGTCAACTTGCTTATTTATATTTTTTTGGGCATTTTTGAATTCTACGTATTAATCTTGACTATGCTGTATTAGGGTTCCTTATACCTATCTATAACCGTTTGTGAGATATTAGGGTTTTTTCTGTTTTCATTTCCATTAAACTTTATACAGTCCAAGCACACTTTGTGATATAACGAGAGTTGATATTTCAAAAATTAATTTCATTTCCGAATAAAAGTTGGTAATTTGATACAAAAAGGCACTTAATGCCCTTTTTTATGAACTATACTAACAATAAGATAAAGTAAGGCACTACTGTTAAAACTACTTCAGAATTGGGGTACCATAGACATTTTTGAAGATCAAAAAAACTGTAATATCTCACAAATAGTTATATTTAGGTATAGGGAACCCTAATACAGTATAATCAAGATTAATGTGTAGAATTCAAAAATGCACAAAAAAATATACCATTCCATTTAAAATAAGCAAGTTGATAGTTACTTCCGGTCAAACCGGCAGCGCAAAGTTTACCAAAATACTCTAGATTAATAGATCATAAATTAAAACTACAATATCCAAAAAATCAGATCTTTAGCTTTACCAAATCCTGAGTTATTTGACTGTTCTGGGACTTTTGCCCAACCCTGTATATTTTATTTCTAAAAGAAATCCAATTTAGTGAATTGATTACAATAAAGTCAAAGAACTAAACATTTCATTTATTTCACCAAAATCGTTAAATTAAATGAATCAAACCCCTATTTTTACAGACAAATAAAAAGCATTAGGGGAATTAGATGATTTTACAACAGAGACCACATCAAAAACAAAAATGCGATGATAACAATAGTTCTATAGATTTCTATGTAACGTTCATAGCAACAAAATCAATATCGATCTTACAGAAAAGGGGTTTTCTAATAGTTTGAAATAATAATGATATAGTCACAGCTATATTCTAATAGAAACTAGAATAATAAAAATCTTCCAATAAAGACCCATGGAATGGTACGACCAAAAACGATCGTATTGAGAATTTATAGAAAAAAATCAAACCACCAATTATTTCGTAATTTTTCAATTGTCCGAATGAACGAATATTATTAAAACCAAAGTGTTACTTCAGAAATATCCGATGATTTTCATCAGTCATCAAATAATTAAGAGGTGAATGAACTAAATCTATCGTGAATTCTCATTGACGTCAAGCTATGGCATAATTTTTTTCAATTGTTCATTCATATTTATGAATCTTTCCTTACTTAAATTTTTTCTCTTTTGCAAATACCGACACCACTGCTAGTAAACACACAAGTTCACTTCATAAGGATGGATTGATTTGGAATAAACTATAGGGTGTGATCTCATACAATAAGCAAACCTGAACAGATTAATGAACCAGTATGCGGATGTATCAACAAATATAAACAACAGTGAAAGAAAGATACCGAACACCAAATCCATCGTTTGTTGAAGAAATAAATTCAATTTACCAAACATTATTCATTTATGTATTGTTTATCAACAGAGGTTACCAAATGAGTTTGGGTTGGATGAAAATTTGGTAAACGTAAACTGAATAAAACAGTGATAGTTCTATTAACCCCCGACGCACATTTTTTTTTATCTTATATTAGTTTTAATTGAAACTATTTGCGTATCATAATAGCTGTGTTCTTTGGTTCTGCTTAATTAGATCTAAACGCTACTAAACGCATTCAATCAGATCAGGTGGTGTTCTTTCAAATTTTGGTGTTGTGTCAAAACCAATCATGATCCGTAATCTCCCTGTCCCTGCGGAAAACGGAATTTTTGTGATTCGATAATTGGATCGTGATTTGTTGTGACCATTGGGGCCAAGTAAACTACTTTATCAATTGGCTGATTTATTTTGGAATTAAAAAAAAAAATCATAGTTTCCTAGTGAGTCTAATTGTAAGGAGTCCTGCTAGTTTTGGTTGTCCAAAATTCTGAAGGGGGAGCTATATTCTCCAATTAGTCTTCCTATATTCCATATTATTTTTCAAACCATCATTTTTTTTTTGAACGACTCTCTTTCACCTTTTTACTACTCAGGTGGGTGACAAGAAAGTATCAATTTTTAAAGTGTACCTCCATCCACAAAAATTTGAGAACCTGCGGCTTATTTTAATTGAAATACAAGAACTTTTTAAAAAACTCAAATACAATATTGGTGGCGCTATTGTGAACATAATATAGAAGAGGACAGCTACTTGCTTTAAATGATAGAATTGTAGTCATCTTGATCAGATTTTTAATTTAACTATTTTATGAGTCTTAATAAAGTTAGGGATCGCTATATAAAATTGATCTAATCCAGAATACATTTAAACAGCGATTACTGTATTTATTTAGGTCGATTTTCTAGTTAGAGGATTTAATGTGTGTGACATTTTGTGGTATAAATTCTTTATAATTTAATTTTAAAGTAAAAATTAGCATTTTAGATGTAAATTTATCACGTACATTTCTAATTTAAACAGTTTTAACATAATTAAAATTGTTTACTTCTTCAAGATATCTTGAACTATTATAGGAATAATTTTTTTTTTATCAATATGTTGAGCATATAATTTTTTCAACATTTCAACTATCATTATGATTATTATGGCTTTTTTTTTTCAATTTACAACATATGGATACCAAAGATAGAAAAGATTTATTTTAACATTATTTATAATGCATAGTATATATAACTATAATATTTCACAGTTGACATTAATAATTACTAAAGGTTAGTATAATGGTAAACGACATAAAAATCACTATATTTTCAACCAATTATTGGTTAGGTAGGTACAACTATTAATAATTTCTAGGAAAGTTTTCTTTTTTTTTTGTTATTGTTGTTATTACTTACTGATGATATTGAGAACGAATGAATTAACGTCATACGATATATTATCAAAAGATTATATATAATTATCGGAAATTGATTAATTGCAATTAATAATGATAGATAAAATGTTTATTTTTCAGCATTCAAATTTTTAAAATAAATTAAAAAGTATGCAACATCATAACGGGAATGTTTAAATTTTCAATAAATGCACAAAAAGCAACCGATCAAAGTGGTCCGACTTTAATTTTATATCTTTGTACCAAGTCGAAAGTACCTAAAACAGTTGTCAACTTTCTATTTTTTATTATTAAAAAGTTTATAAAAACGTTGATGCAATTTCATATAACACACTGCTGTACGAAAAATTTGCAAACCTCTATTTTATTGAGTTCTAAATCAAACCACAGCATCAACTTCCACCATCAGATTTTACTAAATCTTAGGGCCCATTCATATATTTGACGATCAAAGGACAGTCAAACTCCTAAACTCGAGTTTTCAATTGCAGACGAGATCATGTCGGTTTCCAAATCGCCTCTAATGAAAACTGCACTGATTTTGGAAGAGCAGAAGAATGCTATGTGATGAAGAGAACGACCGTTTTGGATACACCAGGTGTTCGAGAACCGCCACCAAGACGAATGTGAATTTTTCACGTTATACCGCCAACTTGTTCAGTGACGATCCTAGCCTTTTATCAAGGTGGAGCCCTTCGAATGACACCTCTCAAATCAATTATAATTCAGTTTTTGTTAAATAACAATTCGATTTTGGCGCCGCTTCCCATCCAGCGTTTAGAGCAACCGCTCTAACCACTCTACTCACTCTACCCCAGGGCCAACTCTGAACTTGTTGATAATAAATCTAAATTTTATACTTACGTATTATCGTATGTTTCATGAGCAGTTTACACGTTTACTGGCCTACCTCGAATATGACTACACTGCACGATTTTTAAACCACACTATATATTTCGAGGAGTAAAGTATTAGGAAATCCAAAAGAAAGTCTACAATTAGGAAAAGTTCATATTTAAAATGTCAATTTTGTTATGAATTTTCAATTTTCATCTATGTAACTATAAAGAATCTGCTGAATAATGATGTTATTATCAAACAAGAGTTCTTTGTAAAAGAAATTCATATTTTATGCATGAAAAATGGAGATTATATGCATCGTTCTTTTTTTTTGAGAGAGCACTTGTTTTACGAACAATTTATTCTAGAAATTTCAAATTAAATCAAAAATCACTATCGATCATCACTACCCGTTAAACAATATTGAATTTAAATTGTTCAAGAACTATAGGTAAGTATATGTATGTATGTAAATAGGTAACAGCAAATTCAATTTTATATTTGGAAAGATTATCGCTTGGGAATATAAGTCATTTTTCTTTATTGAATTTTATACTTTTCGGTATTTAAAATTACATTACAAATCTCTGAAGATACTATCAAATTTTTTGTATTTTCGATAATAATCTTTCCTTCCCAAAGAATCAATCTATTGTCTCTGCTGATGAGATTTATCAATTATTTCATCAATCAAATAGTTCTTTTAATCCGGATTATGCAAAGAAAAGGTTGCAATGGAATGTAGAGGGTCCTAAATTCAAAAGAAATAAGATTATTATTAATGAATAATTATAGAAATTGTACATTGCAGTGCCGGATTAACCATTAGACAGAATAGGCGGCAGCCTATGTGCCCCATGTATTTTAGGGTCCTCGCGACAATAGATAAAGTAATATTGTTTTGATCTTGAAAGTAATTTACAGGCAAACTTTAACATTTTTTCAAAAGATAGAAATGGACAATTTTTACCCCTTTTGTGCCTTTATTTGTCACTGGTTTCCACATGCAGTAATTATAGATAGTAGTTTCATTATTTCTATTTAATAATAACAACATTTTTTTTATCCAAACGATCTAAAAGTACCTAAGTACTTTTCCGCCTCAGTTGACCGAAATTCACCTCATAAAATATATACATTTTTTTTTGGAATTAGTCTTGGTTGACATTGGAAACGGACATAAAACTACTTTTACGTTGGTTACACTTGGAAACGGACGTAAAAGTAGTTTTACGAATCTACTATGAAATGATTCGACATTTTCGAAAAATTTTAAATTAAGTTTTATTTTATTTACGGTTGCATAAAAAATGTTGTAGGTATCCACTTCGACTGCGAAATGTGTTCAGTTAGGGTGAGTCTGCAATTTTCTCTTGGTACGCAAAATGTGCGTAACTATTATTCTTTGTTCATTAAAATTGTGGCTTGATAAAACTACGAATATAGGTATAGAGATCAACTGGGAAGGAAGATGCCCCAAGATTTTGGGTTGCCTAGGGGCCCCTACAAGGTTTAATCCGGCACTGTGTGTGTATAATGTATAGTGTGAACATTTATTTCCAGGGAAGATCGATGAAACAACACCTTTGAACTTATACACCTTAAAATAAGTAAATAAATAGATTTAATTTATTGAAATCTAATTCAATACCATCTATGGAATCGTACAATGACATCAAGACATATTATAAATATTTACATTTAAATATAAATTAATATAAAGACGAAAATTAAACATACAAAATACCATATTTGTAAACATTAATTATCACAATATATGTATGTACATAAATAGGAAACAATAACCAAAAATTGTATTACGTAAAAGAATTTCGGTATACCACCAATTGTGAAAGTTGCTTTACATCATCCACATACATATACATACATGTATTTCTTTATATACCTACTGCAAAAACTATATACTTACAGTAAAAAAAACGACAAATAGGTATTTCCAAAGATCTCCAAGGATCATCAAACATCATTCAATGACAAACCATTACATATTGCTATTAACAATATTTGTATTTCCCCAAAATATTTCTATACAATCCGTCCTACTTTTAATCGAATTTGTCAAATTGAATCATTCATTATTATGATTACCTATACATGGAATTTACTGATGGAAATACTCTAAAAGTATTTTTCTCATCCCTCAAACATTCATCCTTTTTATATAGTGTCTGAAATGACCTGATACGTTTTTGTATTAAGTAATAAAATTAGACAATTGACGATGAGACACTCTGTATGGTAGTTACAATTAAAACCAACTCATAGGAGTACAACTCTGTCGCCGAGAAATCAATAAATAAATTTCACAAAACAGACCGAAAAAATCATAAATACACCACCAGAGGAAATTTAATTACGCCTTTTAATAGATCACATGTTACTGCTATAACTATAATTGTCTTAAAGTTAAGCCGATCAACATATGCATCTACCAAGATTGTTCCTCACATAAGAGTGTCTTATTGAAGGGCGCATCAAATCCAAAAAGATCCACTATATTGTCTCTTCCAGGGTTAACCCTGTATTTTCTGTTATTTGTGAACCAAAAAAAATATATAATAATAATAATAGTAAGAATTCAGCATATACAATATGTTAGCAGTTGCGATCCTTTCTACTGTGCGAATAGTGCGTCATACATGAACGGTCAATTTTTATAACTACTAACGGTCGATATATTTAATTTAAAAAAAAAAGAAGCTTACAATTAGTAGTCGCGGATATGCCAGAACAATTCAAGAATTACTGGATCTCCACTGTAACTCCACTGTCAAATTACAGCAACAAGCATGTTTCTTCTCTTCATCATTTAATAAATTTTATAATTTACTGGCAAACATGCAGTATTAGAAAAAATCGCTTCCGAAAAGAAACGGAGGTTTAAGAAAAACCGATCTTTACATAAAACAAGCGATTACCTTTCCTATGGCATATGGGTGGCCAAATATCTAATGATCACCAATTTATCCATGTAATACAAATATAGGGGGGAAAATGTGGAAAATTCCCTTCTTATTAAGAAAATATAACCATAGAGGTCAATATAGTAAATAAAACATGACATTGTTTAAGAGAAAATACTTATTATTGAATCAATCTGAAATGTGATAAAACAACAACATGCCACTGACCCGCTAGTTATTTTTTATTTTTTATTAATCAATAGTTGTTATTTTTATTGTGATTTGAACAGATTGTATTGTTATTAAACAAATCCATTCAAACAAATTGAGAAATAATTTTGAAACACTATATAATGGAATTTTAAATGCTCCCTTAAGACTATTTTAACAAATACTGATAATAAAAATACATTTCCCTCTATAAACATTCATTGTTATAAATAGACATGATAACACTGTTGATTGTTTAATTAATTAGTCAAATATTCTATGTACCATGATCTTTCTTTAAACAAATAAAATCTATTATTATTATTATTATTATTATTATAACAAACTGTTGATTAAATCTAATTGTTTGTTAAAACAATTCCAAAAAAACCAATTATAATTTGATCTAACAGTTGATTTGATATAATCTACCTAGGGACAATTAACTATAACTGTTTACTCTATTTTTTCCCTTTTTCAAATATGATTAATAATCAATTCCTATAAAGATAACAAATATCGCACAATCATTATACAAGTAGTGACGTTATTAGTATTGGTGTTATCCGATACGGGACTTATAGCCTTTTTTCCAAAATTTCGCAATTTCCTGCTAAACGGTAGCGCTACAGTCGAAATAGGGACAAATTGGCATTACAGGGCTGCTCTTGGCGATTTTTCATAAAAGCTGTGAGTGTAAGAAAAATAGTACAGTTAAATAAGGCGAAATAAAGGGTGAACCTCGGAATGAAAGTCAGAAAGCTAAATTTTTGCATAAACGTATATTTCGACATTCTAATGACTTACTCAAAAGTCTCATATAATCTCGTGTCTGCGAGTCAAGATATTAGAGGTCAAAGTTTACTAAAATCGGTTTTTTGCAAATATCTCGTTACTAATGTATTATACCTACGTTCTTAGGGGTTATTATAAAACTTACAGATTATAAAATTCTCTACAAATTTGATCTGATTCATTTTTTTGTACGATTAACCGTTCTGGAAATATAGCGCGAAGAGTGGGAGGTGTCCAAGCGTACAGGATAATGCTATGTAAAAAGCGGCGCAAGGGGTACAGTTGACTAACAAGGAAGGTTTAGGTAGGTGTCCCCCTCCGATTTTGTTCTTTTTCACATATGTTGTAGTATTCAAAAAAATAAGCGACCCGTATTTTTTTATATCAGCGGAAATTTGGTTTTAAGGGGTGAAACAGTCACTCAAAAATTTTAAATGTGACCGAATTAATTGGATTTTTATAAAATTTAATGGGTGTAAAATATTATTTGTCATGGAATATATGATGCAAAGTACTTTTTCGGGAGAATTTGTTTCTTAAGGGTGAACTACCCTCTTGTTGATTGTTTTTTTGATATTTAAAATAGAGATACATTTGTTACTAGTAAGTTCTTAGATATTTGAATGATTGGTTATCAAACATGGTACTTTCATTACTATATTGCCTTTAAAGACATCAAAAACAAGAGAACGTAATTGTCTGTAATTATTCGACTTCTGACTTTTAGGGGTTGTTTTCACAAAAAATAATTACGTGTTCAGACAAAACAAAAATTGGCTATCATTCAAGTATCTACGGACTGACTAATAACTCATGTATCTCTTTTTTAAATGCCAAAAAAAATATCAACAACAGGGTAGTTCAGCCTTGAGAAACAAGTCCTCCGAAGGATTACTTCACATCAGACTTTCCATGACAAATAATATTTTACATCCAATAAATTTTATGAAAATCCAAAATTTCTATGAAAAAGTTCAATTAATCGGTCACACTTCAAATTCTTTGAGTGGATGTTTCACCCCTTAAAACCGAAATTCCGCAGATATGAAAAAATATGGGTCACTTATTTTTTTGAGTACTACAACATATGTGAAAACAAACAAAATCGGAGGGGGACACCTATACCTAACCTTCCTTGTTAGTAAACTGTACCTCTTGCGCCGCTTTTTACATAGCATTATCCTATATACGCTTGGGCACTTCCCACTCTTCGCGCTATATTTCCAGAACGGTTAATCGTACAAAAAAATTAATCAAATCAAATTTGTAGAGAATTTTATGATCTGTAAGTTTTATAATAACCACTAATAACGTATAATGCATTGGAAACAAGATATTTGCAAAAAACCGATTTTAGTAACCTTTGACCTTGAATATCTTGACTCGCAGACACGAGATTATATGAGACTTTTGAGTAAGTCATTAGAACGTCGAAATATACGTTTATGCAAAAATTTAGCTTTCTGACTTTCATTCCGAGGTTAAATCCTTATTTGATTGGACTAAAAGGCTAATTCATGGTGTTACGCCTTGTTCACTTAATTTGCAGTTTGTGGACAGTATCTTTGAAATTTATAGTTTATTTTTGATGAAATTAATGCAAAATTATCAGTTTCTAAGTTATTATGATGGAATTAGAACAGAACTTGCAGTTTTTCAGCATAATTTTCGGATAAAGGACCATTTGAAAGGGCTTAGGTAGATACAGTTGTGACATTGGAAAAAATATAACAATTTAGCATGAATTTGACGACATTAGACGATCTGGCAAAGTGGCAGAAATCTGTCGATACAGTAATTAGACTAATCTGAACGTTTGTTCCTACTCCTTCTTAGTGAAATCTGCCACTTTGCCAAATCGTCTTATATCAGCCACCCTTAAATGTCATTGCCACAATGGTGTCACCACTCTATAGTAACACCACTGATACAAATTGTGTAAAATTAACGACAAAAATTATCGTTTTTTTCAAATTATGATTCCCAATTATCACGTACTTCCTTCCATACTTTATCAAAAAAAACTTTAAAACCATTTTTTTTATCTACAAATACACTTGAACCTGTATTTTTTTTTTGTAATATTTGTTTATATTATTTCTAACAAAGACAAAAAAAAAAACAAACGAGTTTAACATCGAATTATCGAATTCTGCCTTGAAATTTCCATGTTTTTGAATATCCAAGATACTCTTGTTTTTCCGTATTGTTAGATTTGATTTGATTTTTTTCATTGTTATTGTCGTCTATCTGTAATTACGCACAATTTTTCTGTTCTAATATTTAGATATAAATTACTGATATGAGAAGAGAGTAATTTAAAAATTCCCCTGTTTATACTGTACATACTTGTGTACAACAATCTTGTTGATGGGTTAATGTTCGATGATAATCATGGGGTAATCATCATTGCTTGTTAACTGCAAAAAAAAACAACCACACAAAAAAAACATACACAGTGTGTGTGTATTACTTGCGTCAATCATAACGTAAACATCATGTCTTGGGAAAAATTTAAATTTTAAATTTTATATGTCGATTAAATAGGTATACGTCACACACTACTGCAATCACGTGTAAATCAATTATTGTTGTAATTTGTTAAAATAAATAAATAATAAAAATTTACAAAAAAAAATAACACTTACCATTTAATGACCAAATATGTGATGGTAGTGAATGTGCAGCATATACCCGTCCTAATGCAATACTAGATGCTGTTGATCCACCCAAGGCCCCATTATTTGCATCCTCTGTTGAACTACTATCAGTTTCTGGACTAGCACCATTACTAACATCAAAACTAACACCAGTTGGTATTGTTTCATGACTATTATGTAAATCTGGTACACTAGATAATGATCTAGCTCTTTGTCGATCATTTGATGACATTGTTACACCTAATGAACGCATAAAACGAAATCCAGGGGCTGTTACCACATCTGAACTACTACTAGTTGAGAAGGCCCTTGTACGTGGACTTTGTTGTGTATCACTTTGTGCCGTACTCGGCTTAGCCCCCATTGTTTCCAGATTATTGTTTAATTTTACAAAAACAAACAACAAACGAAATACTAACAACTACCCCTAAAATTTTTTGTGTGTTTAATCAAAATCACCCCCGTTATCCAATTAAAAACACTAATTTACATCGCTAACAATCATTTGTTTTAACAATGAAGTGATGAAGGAAAACAACAACAAAAACACACTTTGACACTTGTCATAAATAGAGATCTAATGAAAATTCACCGAATTTGACAGACGACATTGCATCGCCTCCTTAGATTGTTTTCTTCGCCGATTCCTCTTTATTATTTTTTTATTAACAAATTACAAATACCCACCTATATAATAACAATATAACAAATATCACAATAATTTGGTAATTTTTCTTTTATTTCTTGAATATACAAAATTAAATTATCACGTATTTATTTAATTAATTTTGTAAATAAATTTAAAAACATTGCGCAAGATTGTGTCGCGCATTGGCCAAAGCCAACACGATTTTAGATAGAACATCAATGCAGCTATCTTACCACTCAATAAATAACGGATACCACCGATAGGTGTCAGCATCGAGAATTGATTTGATTGGACAATTCAACGGAAACTACAACAATTAACAGGCGGCAAAATTTAAATATTCCACAAAATTATAACGAATTTGTTGTTAATAATTGTTCCTAAAATTGGAAGATTTCAAAGAATTTACACAATTTTATAATTACGAAATATCAACAATTATTAATTTAATCGGAAAAACCTACAAGTATACAATTAAAAATACTGTAATGTTTAATTAGTTGCCTATAATTGCACCCTAATTGTGTTATTTCGATAAAATTTGAATTTTATAGGGTTTCATCCCTTTGATATTAAATGCCAACAAAAATACACCATATAGAATGAATCAATAAGTTAAGGAAACATGCGCAAATTGCGCATTGTGCAATGTAAAAGTGTTAAACAATATTTTAAATAAAATAATTGAATCCATATCAACAATATTATAAAAAACGAACTAAACATTAAAAAGCAAAAATGTTTATAAATATTTGTGATAAAATTTAATATTTCATTTATAATTCCTATATAATATATGTATAATGGAAGAAACCAATGATGCCCATGGTTACGCAAAATTGGGTAAATCTCGCCGTACAAATGATTATCATACAACAAATACATTTTCAAATATATCACCACCTATAGATGCTTATAATGCTGTTTATTTATCATTTGTATTGGGAGGTGCTGGTTTTTTATTACCCTACAACAGGTAAAAACAACACCCCTAATCAAATTCACACAAAGTTTGTTATTACGTTGTTTGTTTATAATTTTCAGTTTTATAATGGCAATGGATTATTTCAAAATTCGTTATCCTGGCACTCCTGTTGTTTTCGATATGTCGTTAGTTTATATTGTTGTTGCTTTTTTTACAGTACTTGGCAATAATTTGTTGGTAGAGACATTTACTTTGAATTCACGAATCAATTTCGGTAATGATATTGTTGTTGTTGTTGTTATCAATTATTCATATATTTTGTTTCTTTGAAGGGTACATTATGTCTTTTATTACTTTAATATTTGTGGTTGTTTGTGAGATATGGTGGGAAGCTTTCGGTACAGCTACATCTTATGGTGTTAATTTAGCTGCAGTAGCTGTAGTGGCTGTGGGTTGTACAGTACAACAATCTAGTTTTTATGGATATACGAGTATGTTGCCAGCACGGTATACTCAAGCTCTTATGGTTGGGGAGAGTATGTTGCTTTATTTACTTTTGGTATACTTATGCTAATTAAAAATTCGATTAATTTAAGGTGCTTCCGGTGTTTTTACATCATTTGTTAGAGTTTTAACAAGATTTTTCGTACCCGAAATACGTGGCAGTACAATCTATTTCTTTACAGTATCAGTATCGGCTGTTGCCACATGTTTTGCAATGTATCATCTAATACGAAGGACTGATTTTATACAATTCTATATTGCCTTGTGTGAACGAGCCAAAACTAGGATTACTTTAGAACCTGCAGAGGATGCTGGATTGGTATGTATTCCAATCGAAATTTGAGCGGGTAGACCACGAGTAACACCTCTGTCAAATCCGCAAACTTCCTATAAATTTCCAAAGTGGTCTGCCCCTAAAGGTCTAGGGTTAAGACAATTCCGCTTAAATTGTTCATTGCAGATTGAAACCAACGATGTCCAGTATGGTGTCTTAAAAATCCAAAACAGTCCACCCCCAACAGCTGGCACTACATTAAGTTTCGCCAACCCAGCGTACGAACCGTCTGGAAACGTTACTGTTCCTACTTATAAAGTTGAAGATGTTGTGATACGTGGCCGGCAAAGCATGAGTACTAGTGGTGGTCTTAGTGGGATTCGAAGTATTTCCTTAAATTATTTATTGATAAGCAATTGAATATTTTGCGTTTTTAGGAGGCTTAATAGCTCGATGGGAGATCACAAAAGCCATCCATCCCTATATGATATCGATATGTTTAGTCTATTTTGCTACATTATGTTTATATCCCGGTATAGCATCGGAGATTGTTAGTTGTCGTTTATTAACATGGATGCCAATATTAATGATGGCATTTTTCAATGGTGCTGATTTGATGGGTAAAATGTTGGCATCATCATCACGTTATTGGACTGGTGGACGATTAGTACGTTGTTCAGTTGCTAGATTAATTATGATACCATTAATGATAATGTGTGTTGCACCAAGATCAAATCCAATATTTTCAGCTGAAGTGACAGCATTCACATTTGCATTAATATTAGGTTTCAGTAATGGTATATTAGGTAGTGTACCAATGATACAAGCACCTGGTAAAGTTGATGAACGTTATCGTGAATTAAGTGGTAATATAATGACATTATTGTATAATTTTGGTTTAACAACTGGTTCATTAATGGCATACTTTTTGGAAACAATCATCAGTCCAATGGATGAACATCCATGTAGTAATACACATGTAAATCATGGGAAATTAAATGAGATTATAGGAAATTTTACAACAAATCCTACCACTACACAAAGCACTCTTATTACGCTTATCTCTCTATCATCCACTGTATCAACAACAATCACTGAAAATATAACTGATCCGTTTCGATAAATTAACCACAACTGATAATCACTGTATTTATTCGAGCTTTGTTAGTGTTTATCAGATAACAAAACCAATAAAAAATCTATGTAATAATTTGTGTTTTCTTCTAAATAACCCTAACGAGAACAGAGAAACTGTAAGTACAACTTTCAAACTTTGTGGTTCCCTTTAACTACTAAATAGGTCACTAGTGTAAGGCAAAGCAAGCATCAAAGGCACAACAATTATTGAATTGTTATGGGATAGTCTCAGATGGAGTACAGTAGATGTGCCACCTTTATTGTCTTGTGAGGCCAAACGGGACTGTTCCAGAGTAACCCACATACTCCCATTTTTAGCCAATAAAAGCAATTTACCGCCAAGACCCTTTCCATGTTTTACCTTTCTCATTGAGCATCACTATATGATTGCCATAGTAACACAACAATCCAAGAATCATGTCGCATCAAACGTACAACAATCAGTGGCGAAAAACTCAAGAAATCTTAACAGAAACTTTACAATTAGAACCAGTTCAAGCTGATCGTAGAGAACAACGTCAATTATTGGCAACCCTCTATATTAAATATATTTTAATATCGAATCAATTAAGTGAATGTATTGATCAAATGATACAACCACAAAAACGTCGATTAATACGTAAATTATTAGAAGCAACATTGGGTAGAATTTTAGAATTGAAATCTGATTTAATTGAAGCTGATTTAAATGAATATACACATTATGGTGATATATTTGAATTAATTAAAACAACCCCATTTGAAACTGAATTAAAGATACCGACATGTTTCCGTGAAGAACGCCAGGAAATTATTGATAATCAACAAAGAACTATTGATAATGTCTTGGAGAGACTTGGTTATATTGAGAAACCGGTAGAAAAACCACCGTTAACTGAACAACAAGCAATTTTAATAATTCAAGTACATGAGAGAGCACGACAGGGTCGATTGAGGGCACAATTTATGCGTGAAGTTAAATCAATGAAAGACAAAGCAAAACCGTCAACAATTGATGGTGAATGTGGTGAACAACGTAAAGGTGGTATAAGTTTGAATGCAGCCTTATTAATACAGAAGATGTGGCGTGGATATATGACACGTCGACAGACACGTCGACGTAAAATCCAAGAGATGATACTAATCGGGATGATTCCACCGCCAAAAGTTGATAATGAAGAGTTTTGTAAAGATAGTGAGAATCGTGAACGGCGTAAATTAAAACAAAAACAACAACAACAATCGTATGATGAAGCTGTAAGAAAGTGTCGTTCAGATTTGGAGAAATATCAAAAAGGTGCTGTTTTGGAACAATTAAACGATCAAGTCCATGGATGGTTGTATGAATATCGTGAACAAACTGGAAAAATTCCGGAATTTACAGGATCTGAGCGGACACAATCACGATTGTTATTGAGTCGACAAGGTACTGACAGTGAAACAAGTAAATCTACAGCTTTATCATCGAAGGATTCCAAAACAAAAAAAGATAAAATTGGTAAAATTAAAGAAATTAAGAAAACTGACAGTGGTGGTGGTGATGATGAAGAACAATCAACCAAAGCAACTGTTTCAATCTTTTTACCAGAATTGAATGTTTATAAAGAAGAATATGATGAGATTTGGCGGAATAAAAATGAAACTGAAAATTTCCAACAAACATTCTATCCAGACATGATTGAACATGAACAAATGTTAGAAATGGAGAATGAATTACGGAAAGTTGTTGATGAAATGATGAAAAATGAATTGTTATTACTTCAAGATGCTTTAGATCGTGATCGTGGTCATAAAATTAAGAAGAAAACCAGCAAAAAAACACGAAAAAGTGGCAAAAAGAGTAAGAAGAAGAAAGAGAAAGATTTGACACCGGATCGGACACCGGAATCACTATTTGAAGAACTCGTCGCCAACGGCATCATCAAAAGGTAAGTAATCACAACAATATTGGTATTCTCTACGTAATGTTACAACCATTTTAGGTATCCTCACGTAAAATTGAGCGATTTCAAAGGTGAACGCTCGTACAATCCACCAGTTCCCCACAATCAAGGCAAAGATCCACCAATTGCTCTAGGTGATATCCGGCAAATTATCACCGAATTGTGTATAATACCGCTGTTATCAACACAAATACATCAATCAACACCTCATATAAGATCATTACTGTTATCAGGTGCTAAAGGTAGCGGTAAAGATATGTTGATACATGCTATATGTACAGAAACTGGTGCTGTATTGTTTGATATCACACCATCGAATATTGTTGGTAAATATCCAGGTAAATCGGGGTTAATTATGTTGATACATTTGATAACAAAAGTAGCACGATTATATCAACCAGCTGTCATCTATATGGATTGTGCTGAACGGCCGTTTGTTAAAAAAATACCAAAAACCGATAAAACTGATCCGAGACGGCTTAAGAAGGATTTACCAAAAATTGTAAAAAGTATAGCCAACTTGTATTGTTTTGTTTGATAATTATTAATTGATATTTGATAAGATTTTAGTCCTGAAGAGAGGATAATGTTTATCGGTTGTTCGAATTGTCCATGGGAAAGCGAGCAAAAGCTGTTACAACAAGTCTATCAGAAATTTCTTGTAATACCAAAACCCGATTACAGTTCCAGATATTTTATTTGGAATTATTTATTAATGAAATATTCAGCAATTAATTGGCAATTTGATATTGGTGCTATCAGTCGATTATCAGATGGTTATACTGTTGGTATGATCTCTTATCAATCAAATTTTAACATGAAAAATCGATAATATGATTCTAGGTTCAATTGTGAGTACTGTGATGGAGATGATGACCACGAAACGTATCTTACAGTTACGTGTCCATCCTTTGAATCCATTCGAATTAATAAATTCACTATGTAGAAGAACACCTATCTATAAAGAAGAAGAAGAAGCCATGAAATTATGGTGGTTGAAAACGCCATTATGTCGACGACGTAGTAAAGCTATTGAAAGTTTATTAATTGAAGAGGAAGAGATCAAAGCCAAACAAGCTAATCAAAAGAAGAAAAAATAATTTATCGCGCAATTTGACTTTTATTCAACCTTTTCAAATGCAACAAAGTCAAATTTGAGGTCAATTTCACCCAAAAAAAATTAAATACACATTTTGTTAAGTATCTTGATCTTAATCTCAACCTTGATCCAGAATTTGCCAGTTTTCGTTGATGATGAAATAATTTTCTTTTGAAGGTGATGACAATGATGATGATGATGATTAAGACTAAGATCTAGAATTACGCTGAATTGTGGACTTTAATAAAAATCATAAAGTTTATTGTTATAACCGGTCGTTTCAGTTCACTTCCTTTTCAAGGATAACAATAGCAACTCTATCCATTCTTACGGCCGATTACACCATTCTCTATCAATACAGTATGTCGCGATTATTGCATTAAAGTTTAATGATAACGTTGATTTATTTTTGGATCTAGGTATACCGTTGATGTAGGTATACTTCTGATAAAAATCACAAGGGCAATACCTAATGATGGTGCGAAAATTCTTGAATATTTTGCATAGAACGGTGCAAAGTGCAAACGGTCGTCAAATTTTAAAATGATTCCGATAAGAAAGGGAATCCAAAACCAAAGTTCATTTTCCATTATCTAAATAACAGTTACAAAATAATTAACAAAAAAAAAATAGAAGCAAAATAACACGAGATGGTGATAATAATAAAAATAAATCAAATGCCTCATCGATGACCTTTATAAGTGTAGATTCGAGTGTCCGGACAAGAGAAGACAACTTGAAATAACGATTTTTATCAATTTTTGTAATATTTTCCATTACTTATTTAATAATCAATACATTGACAAATTTCTCTGATAACATACTGTCTGCCATCCAATTCATTATTATTATTATTTAATTATTATTTAAACAATACACGCGTACACACAATATACGTGATCATTTTCTAATAACAAAGATGTGTTCAATTTTTTATATAATCCATTGTTATTATTATTAATTTTATTCGATGTAATGTAAATTAAACATACTTTGGTGTATGTACGAAAAAAATCAATGATAATTACAAAACAGTAAATGTTTATCAAAGAAACCTTGAACTTGATGATTGATTGTGTAGGTGGTTTGAAAAAAAATCCAACATCCATATATGAAATAACCAATTAAATCTTCTAGTTAAACAGCCCTATTTTTAGGGCTTCTATATGACCATGAATGAAATACGATATACACAAATAATGTACCTTTATATACGTTATTCGATCATTGTAAGAAAAACATTTACACAATTTGCTAATGGCGATCTCCAAGTAATATCATTTGAAGATAAAATCCAATTATTTTAGTTTTTGCTAATCTATATAATCTGTTAAGGAATGCTGGAGAGTAATGATAGAGCATGTTCATCACGTGACCATACATCGAAAAACAAAAGCTATTATTAGTATTATGATTAGACTAATTATCGATTGTCTTAACAATATTTTTTATGTTGGAGAAAAAATTACATTACCGACTACATGAAATGGTACTTAGGTAATAAAATACGTTAATAAAATAATAATAATAGTAATAAATAGTGATAAAACACAGCAAAATAATCGATACCTATTTGTATATAAATATTGCGTTGCTTTCAATTATAGCTTTTTCCCATCTAAGAGTCAGCTTTCGTCTTCCATCAGTCTTGCCACTTCCAGACGCTAGCAATCAGTGTTTCCCAGCCGGTGTGCCATGAGAAGATGCTACCGATTTTTATTGGGATTAAAATGGAAAAAAATGCCGATTAGAAACAACTACATTATCGAATTTAAGGTGTGCCATTAACCCAAAAAGGCTGGGATAAAAAAACTACGCTAGCTTGTAACTCTTTATTTGGCTCTCCCCATTTTCTTATACGTTTCCCATTCTAGTACCGATCTTCCGCGTTTCTTATTTTTAAACGTCTGCCCCTACCAATACGTTTAACGTATCCGTACCACCGAAAAGCCTTGTTTTTCAATCTTTTTGTGATTATTCCCATACGTTCCCACACTTCCTCCTCTCAGATTGGATCTTTTCTTATCAAATGTAGACACCTTCTCATAAAATCCTCTTGTATGTCACTGTTTTGTACTATAAAGTGCCACATTTCGGCACTATACATTTGTGGTTACGTTTCCTAAAATACAGGAGTACCTTGATGGGTGCCACGAGAAGTACCACCATAATCGGGATAGATAATGCGTATAATGCGTTTCAAATCACGTCAATTTGTTCGTTATTGCCATCGATTTAAGCACGTTAAGCACGTTCTTACTCAAGGTTGATTAGGCTTTTATCGTTTTTTAACATGTGACTCAAGCAGTTCCTAACCTTTAACAATTTAATTTTAGATAGAAGTCAATCTTACAATTAGTTATGTCATTGATAAGACCGGTTCCTTCATTTTCCAATTCAGGGGTGATCCTACCTACTGTGCGAATGGTGTGTCGTGCAGGGGAACCAAAATTTATGGTAGCCAATGGCTTATTTTTATTTACAAAAAAAAGTCTATCGGCTTAACTCTTTAGTTAAGAAAGTGGTCGACTTTGCTATAGAACGGCTCATCGCATGTACGTTCTATAACTGAGTCGAAGTCTTTTCGGAATCTGTCTTCTGTTCTCTTATCCACATAAATTAGGTTTTCTAAAAATTGATACACAAATCCCATCTCACAGATTCCTCATTGAATGTCCTCAGCATTTACTCCAACAGGGAATCCATTTTTAGGACATTTTCTATACCAATATTCTAGTGGTTGTTCTACAGGTTCCAATTATATTAAATGATGTTGGAGATAATCCACATTCTTATTTTAGGATTTATTTCCCCTGTGCCACTGGCTGTCTTCTAGCAAAGAAATAAATTTAACATTATCGATCAGTCCTCTGTAATATATTTTTTTTTTAGTTATTTATATTGCCACGTACTACTTTGGATAAAATAAATCTCATTGTTGCAAAAGTTTTTTATTTATTATTTTCTGTTGGTAATAATTTTCACTTTAACTACAAAAGTAATTTTAAATAATTATAATAAAACAATGTTTACACATTTAAATAATCTAAATAACATGGATTTTGAATTAAAGAAAAAAGCTAAAACAAGTAATTTTTCTTTAGATCACTATACTGATTCTGAGGTCGGGTTCACCTTTGGTTCCTCATGTTTGACTTAATTTTAATGACCTTGCTCTACCTTCTTTGAATATAAGACTAATTTTTAAATATAAAATATCATATTTATATTAAAATGAATCTTATGTAGGTACCTATAAGGAATATAAGATTGATTTACGGCAAGGTCAAGATGAACCGGGCTTGAATAGCGTACCCGGAAAAGAAAACTCTGATCCGGACCACAACAAGTAATTTTATTGGGTTTAAACCTCTTTTCAAGAAATCAGTATTTTTGGCTAAAGGATCTCTTTAGTTTTAGAGCGAAGAGAAATAATCATCAATAATCTGTTAATCTTCCTGAAATAGTAATTTTTTTTTTTTTAATAACCCAAATAAGTTGCGTCATGTAGTAAACGTTAAAAACAATTTAGTTACCGAATAAGTAAGCTCAGCGGGTCCTTTGAATCCTCAAATGCCTCCAGTGGGAGAGCTACCCTCATTGGAGCCCGAAGCTAATAATCATTTTGAACTAAGCAAAATAACAATTAATTCCACGAAACACTGGCGTCCATAATGGGTAACAAACGAGACACTTGCCCTCCACCATAGGATCGAGTTTACGGGTCAACTTATACAAGAGAGTGTATATATGTTTAGTTAGCCTAGACCGTTTACCATGAACAAAATAAATATGTGGTACCTTGGCAGCAAACAATGTCTCATTAGAAATGTAACTGTGAAACTTCACTTAAGGAAGTTGAAGAATTCCTGCGTAATCAAATTTTAAATCATATCGACCTCAGTTGTAAAAACCGATAAATTGGAGTATCTTTATTTGAAGAGGTTAAAGGGCAAGGAGAATCATGAAGAAATGCTTAATACGCTTGATGATCACTACCTTTCATATGCGACTGTAAAAAACTGGATTACTTCATTCAAAAGACGAAAACTTTCTAGTGAAGATGAGAAAAGACCAGGTGTCTACGCCCGAAAATAGTGATGCAGTTCATAATATCATATTGTCAGAACTTCGAATTAGTTTGAAACAATTACTGGAGATTTCTATTCAAGATAACTAACCACTCTAAGACAGAAAATCAAAGAAAAGAGACGTGGCAAGTCAGCAAAAGCTGTGTTGCTCCACATAAGTTGCACATCACCATGGATTCAATTAGGGATCTAGGGTTTGAATTACTGAAACACCTGCCCTAGTCCCCAGATCTAGCCCTTTTGGACTATTATCTCTTTACTTAACTGGGAAAAAAGTTTAAAAGGTCATAAATGTTTTGCAATGAAGCGGTAATGGAAGGTGTGAAAAGCTAGTTTGCTGGCCAAGAAAGAACATTTTTTTGGAAGAGTTAGAGGCATTGCAGCATCGCTAAAATCAATGTACTAATTTAAGAGGAGATTACGTTGAATAATTTCGAGTTCTAAATTTTAGTTGCTTCAAAAGTAGGCTAAGAATATATCAATATCCCCTCGTAAGTAAAAAATTGAATAAGAAGTTATTGGCTTGATTATTTGCCGCCAAACTTCGAACTACCCTGTAAAATTTTCTACGAACACCCATGGCACGAAACCTTTCCAATGGAAGCTCATTTAACCGACCACTAAAGGATCAATCAATTGTCGGACTTGCAAAAGAGACCGAAATTTACAACGTTACATCCGTAAGATAACGATCAAATAATCCCAAAGTGGGTGAAAAGGGTCTTTATGGTACACTACAATTTCGTAGTTTTACGAGCACTTTTGGGTGCGACACTGATAGCGTTGTCAGCGTCACGATAAATCCGCCTTTATCTGTAAACATTATAGTTACGCTACTGACAAGTGATGCTTTCTACTCCACTATCGTTGTAATAATTGTAACAGGTACAATGAACTTGTATACACATACATTTAATTGACGTTGATCGTACGATCATGATCACGCGATTCAAAATTAATTTTCTTTCTCTTTCAAATATTAAAAATAATCCCAAAGAGATTACCATCACCATGATGGTAATCCTTTTAATTCGTATTTAGTCTAATTCGATTGAGGAAAATATGAAATAGAATCGGAACTAGAACAAAAACGAGATGATCTAATTTTGAACAGAACCATATCGATAGTAGGGGACGGAAAAGTAGTACAAGAAAATCAAGTACAAAGATGTTAGTTGGATTAATTGTGTGGAAAATTACAAAGGAAATCAATTTTTTTTTGTCAACGATTTTCATTTCACTGATTTCAGTACTTTTTAATGTTTTTATATACACACACAATTAAAGAATGTCGATTATTGCGGTATTTTCAGTTTTTGTTTGTCCCAAATTACAATTTACATGATTTCAGCGTTTACGACATCGTTAATTCGTACTTTTAAAGGAATTAACATTAATACAAACAAATGGTAAAAAAATTGAATAAACATTTGGTTTAAAAACGGCTCAGTAATGTGAAAATATAAAAGTTTATGATAGATTTTATATAAAAAATTATGAAAATAACGCAGCCTTAGTGACAATATTTTGGGGAAATTGTCTCTAAAATGTTGAAATTTCAACAATTCTTATCGATTATAAAATTAAAACAAAAATATTATCACTATATTGGTGACGTTTTACGACAATTTCATCATAGCAAAAAAAACTAAAATAAAACAACAACAATAATGAAAATCAATAAATTTATAGCCAATGAATGATCGACCTGATTACATCATTATCCTTCAGGATAATTTCAGTTATTTTTTATTTTTTACAAAATATTGTATTATTTTTCAGCAGTTAAACAATTTTTTTTCAATACGATTTTATTATTATTATTATTATTATTATTATTGTGTATGTTTTGGGT
>JAZBGY010001225.1:0-26083 GCA_037414755.1 Lydus trimaculatus | reverse complement strand
CACCTATACAATATAATTTAAATAATCTTAATGATAACAATCAACAATTAATTGATAATCATATTAATATACAACAAAATTTAGTTAGTGTTAATGATGCTATGTTATTAGATGTTAATGATGGTAATAATGATAATGGTACAGATTTAACAATGATAACAACAAATGATAATCAAACAAATACAAATGAAATAACAATTGATCCAGATTTATTAACATTGAAACCAAATACGCAACGACATCATCATCATCTACAAAATTGATATAAAACGACATCTATAATTTGGTAGAGCAATCAAGGACTGTCAATTATTACGTGAACCTACTCGATTTTATCGAAAAATATGTATTGTTGGTTGTATGCATTTAGGGTCTAGTTGTGACATTAACTCTATATAACTATTTGTAGCTTTAATGTTATTTATTGTTTTTAATTTATAAATAATTTAAAAAATAAACAATCAAGCATTATATTTGATTTATTTAGAAATAACCAACAAAAACAATGCCCTCTATTGGTCGATTATAACTACTAAATTGCTATTAGTTTTCCATATTTGCAGCCTAATAACTGTCCTTATGTTTACACTAACATACTAGAAAGTGTTGCAAAACACTACTAGATGGCGTAATGCAACTATGATCCGTTTCCTTGTTATAACACAATCTAAATGACTATTTTTGTTAAAGAAAAATTTTTTTATTATTGATAAGATTAATAATAATGATCAGGAAGTATGTTGGAGTTTTTGCATTATCATTCTAATATAAAATAATTGAATTTAATTAAGATTCTTCTTCATTTGTTAATTATTAATTGAATTGATAAGACGTGATAATGGTAAAAGCAAAGAAATTCGTTTTGGTAAAACCATTTGATGGTTTACCTAAAAAAACCGATATCAAGATGGTACATGAAGAATTACCACCGATTAAAAATGGCGGTAATATTGCGGTAAACCTTATCTAATTACCATAAATGTTTTTGTTTTTTTTTTCTTAATAGAATTTCTAGTAGAGGCTCATTATTTAAGTGTTGATCCTTATCAGCGTGCTTTCGCTGAATGGGTAACAGTCGGTTCAACTTTAATCGGTTCACAAGTAGCTAAGTATGGTTTAAGTGTTGCTTAATTTTCAATTTTTTGTCATTTTATTGTTAATTATAGGATTATAGAGAGTAAAAATGAGAAATTTCCAGTTGGTCGATATGTTGTTGGTGAATTTGGTTGGCGTACACATACAATTAGTAATGGTGAAGCACCATCATATGGTTTTCCAGCACCATGGTTAACACCTGATTCAGAAGGTTTACCATTATATTTGGGTGCATTAGGTATGCCTGGTATAACGGCATATTTTGGTTTTTTGGAATTATGTCAACCAAAATCAGGTGAAACGGTTATTGTTACTGGTGCTGGTGGTGCTGTTGGTTGTATTGTTGGACAAATTGCAAAAATTAAACAATGTACAGTTATTGGTATTGCTGGTTCAGAACAAAAAGGTAAATGGTTAGTGGATGATTTGAAATTTGATCATTTTATCAATTATAAAGATCCAAATTTTATTGAAAAATTAACAAAATTAACACCAAATCGTGTTGATTGTTATTTTGATAATGTTGGTGGTGAGATTAGTAGTCAAATTATACGTCGTATGAATGAATTTGGACGGATTGCTGTATGTGGATCAATTTCCACCTATAATGATACAGCGGCTAAAGGTAAAAATCCATTCCAATGGCGTAGGATAGAGTAGCACTGTTCAAGGACTGTCAACCCGCTCCACACTCTATGACATCACTAGCGACGGCGCTATCAACCCACTCTAAGCGAGTTGATAGTCCTTGATTGCTGCTAGATGGCGCCCATGTCAGTGCAGACGCCTCATTAAGTTCTACTACCCGCCGTTGTTACGCCACTGGCTAATTTTCCAATAATAATAATTTTAGTTACAAATATACAACTGCCGATATTATCAAAACAATTAAAAATGGAAGGTTTCCTATTTACACGTTGGTGGGATCGTAGAGATGAAGGTATTAAACAATTAAAAGAATGGATGCATGATGGTAAAATTTTATATCGTGGTACAGTTACTGAAGGTTTTGAGAATATGTTTCATGCATTTATTGATTTATTAAATGGTAAAAATATGGGTAAAGCTGTTGTAACTGTTTAAAGATAACAATTTAATAAAAAAAAAATGATAATATTGATAAGAATTTTATTTAAATACTTAAAAAATCTCAATTAGATACATCTCTATCTCTCTTTAATACTAGAATCAACCAATAGAATCGTAATATACAGATGATAGGCGCGCGCGTATTTTAAAAGTAATATGTATTGTTGGTTGCCCATAATCGGCAATTTTAAGAGAAATTTTTATTAAAATTGTAATAATCTACGCATGTGTTATATTGACGCATGCGCTACTTTATTTTAACGAAACTAGCAATTTTCTCAAAGAATTCTTGTGAATTTTCTATAATTTCATCAATTTCTTCACATAAATCCTCAATAATAACAGAATCACTACCATAACCAACCGGTAAATAATGTTGTGGTATTGTTTTATGTAAACTATCAAGATTTTTATGTATAGTAACCTAAAAATAATAAAATCCCTAGATTTTTATCGATAAGCTATCGTTGATTGGTTAGTTTATGGCGGTATTTTAAACAATCTCAATTTGGATTGGTTCAAATTTCTCACATATAATCTAACCAATCAGCGGTACTGAATTGATTTTATTGTAACCAATCAAATTACTTACGCGTTTTAATAATTTTGGTTTTAATGTCATTTTGAATAGTGCCAAAACTAAATTTAAATATAACGGACTGTTGATTATTTCAATACCTGCAATGCTTATTGAAAGAATTCGCTACAAATTTATTGGAAATTATTATAAAAACGGATTTTATTATAGGAATTTCACCTCTAAAATTTCTAAAAGCTTAAAAACCGTACTAGGACGTATCTTTGTGAACTGTAGAAATTCAAAATTATCAAAATCTAAAATAAATCGTAAACGTAACGTTTTATCATAATGGAAATTTAATGTTGCAATTGTTAGAATTGTTAAAATTGCTCGTTTTAAATCAAAATTTCTACCATTTTTATTGTTTAATTTAAAAATAACAATACGTTCCAAATCCTCAGTTAGTTTAGGTAATGGTAATGAAAAACTGTAAATAGTTATGGTTAGTTTAGATGGATTATTGGACAAACAGTGGCGTAGATACGGTGGGCAAGAACTGTCAACCCGCTCCGCTCTCTATAGGATTGATTGATCTCAAGGTCATCCATTATGTAGTAGATGACGCCACTAACGATTGCGCTATCGACCCACTCTATACGGCAATCGATTTCAACACACTAGATTCAAAATCAAGATACTTGTGGACCAATTGCAATCTAACGGTCTGGTAGTGATATTACGGATCGTCGCTGACGTCACAAAACCTAAAACATTGGTCAATCAGTCCTGTAGAGAGAAAGCGACAGTCCTTGGGTGACGCCGGTTTCTCCTACCTTTATCCATTAGATCGTAATGAAAGGCGCGTGCGCTTACACTGCCGGCGGGTGGCGGTACTAACCCTGTTATTTCTACGCCACTGTGAAAGAGAATACCAACCACAGTTCTTTGCTTAAGCGATTTTGGCCTAAATTGGCAAAAAATTCCCCAAATTTCGGTATTGTTTGGAAATAATACACAATTTTTTGTTTGGTACGTTCTAATTGATATTTGTTACGTTGTAACATAATTGCAACAAACTCCCTATCTATAAAACAAAATATTGCTTACACACTCCCATTTTAAAGATTTATTTTATGAATAAAACATCAATATACCTTGTCCTTCTTCCGGTATTTCCGGTTGTTTACGACACCATTCAATAATTTCCAAAATATATTCATCGACTTTTTGTTGATTTATATTGAATTTTTGATAAATTTGTTGTTTTATATTATCATCATCATCATCATCATCATCATGATTAGTTTGAAACCAATTTTGAAATTTTTCAAAATTTTCTACTTTCTGTAGATCCCACATTATAGAAAAGCCAGACACTACTAATTGTTTTTATGAATTAGAAATGTTAATATTTGCAAAAAATCAACTTTGAACTTTTTCAATAATAAAATAATGCTTATCTAGACAATTTTGAACAAATTATAGAATTCTTATCTATATATTGGAAAAAAAAAATAGAGACATCTATTTTGATTTTATATTATCAAATAAATTATTACGTTAATCCAGTGGCGTAGGGCGTAGCTAAGCGAACGTAAAGTAGCAATCTTGACCAATCTGCTACGTCACTCCAATTGCTTAATTAAGTTTACATTAGCAGCACTTTATAGTTTCGGAAGTATAGTACATCTACTGTTTTCCAACCTTGAGGCATTAAACCTCTTCGCAATATTCCCCTGCTTGCAAAAGGAACTTATCGCTGTAAGACTCACTTGGAATTCACAAATACGCATACTTTACATTCCTGTATTTGCTTTTCTTTCTACATTACTCTGATGGTTTCTGCTTTATACAACTCGCGTTAGCTCCCTTATGGATTGGTCAGTGCCCTCCTTGGAGGTGAACTTGTTGAAATAAAACCTTTACGGATCATAACCAGTGAACAGATAGACAGTACTGCGATTCTTATTAACCCACATTTTGGGGTGCATTAGCTTTTGTTTCCGAAGACACATTTCTATTGCTCTACTTTTCAATAGTGCTCCAACAAAGTTCTAGTCGTTGGCCCTATGACAGCCTAACTATGGTTCCGATACCGATGAAAGCTCACAATCAGTCGACATTGTGGGATGACCTGAAGCAGGGCCACCCTTGCGTCCGACGCTATGTTGAATCTATTGTATATTAGCTTAGCGATCTCATCATAGTTAACATGAAGGCATTAGCTCGATTTGTGGATCGCCGCCAAGACATCATCGAACATCCAAGCTTGCAACTTCTTTCAGATCTCAATATAGATAGCCGTGGTATCGGCCTTATAATTTGTAAACTTTCAAATTTACACAGAATGTTCGTTTGAATCAGTGGCGTAACTACGGTGGGTAGGAGCCTATAGGTGGATTCTTTTTCCTCTATTCATTCGATATCTGCGCAGACATGGAAGCCGAGTAGCAGTGCTACTACACCCACAGTTAGTCTTACGCCAATACTCTACATCTCCAAAAGTCTATACGACTATACGTATATACAGTAAATAGCAATAAAAAGGAGTATTTTTATATAAATAATATAAAGTTTAATTGGTTGTATAACTAACTATACTTTATTATATGCAACTAATAATACATGCTCAGTGGATTGTTCGTTGTCGTTTTTAATAGCGACGCATGCGCTTCAAATGCTGACAGCGCATGAGCATATCATTTTTTCAAACATATGTACATGCGCAAACAACGAACACACCCCCATTATATGTTACAATTCAAATTTCAAATGTAAATATATCAACAGTAAATGTTAATAAAACAATTGAAAATGTTATAATAACACTTAATATATCAATTATTGTTGTTTTATTAATAATAAAATAACGTCCAGCTGTAAATTGTATTTTATTATATTGTATTTGTTGTAAAATTTGTTGTAAATCATTCCATATTATTGTTTTATTATTAAAACATAATTGTAATCTTATTATTAAAATTTTATTAAATTTATATTCATCTAATATTGATGTACATAATAATATTATTATAACTGTAGACATCTGGAAAGTTTATTTGTTTAAAAATTGATATTAATTGACATACAAGTGAGTATATGCATGCGTAATACAATTGTTTTTAATGCGCATACGCTCCGGTGACGCATGCGCTGTAAGTTTTTAATGCGCATACGCTCCGGTGACGCATGCGCTGTAAGTTTTTAATGCGTATACTCTCCGGTGACGCATGCGCTGTAAATCTTTGGAAACGTATGCGTCACAAAACAACAACGTATATATATATTATGATAAAGGTACTTACACATGAGATGATTAATACGGTAATATGGGCTATAATAATATAATTATTATTTGTTGGTAGATTATTTTTTAATAAATTATCCATATAATCCAATAATGTTAAACCAGAAAATAATATTAATAATAATATTGATATACCAAATAATTCATTAAATAATTCAATAATATCTTTAAATAAACAATTAAATTTTTCTAAATTTTTAATAAATTTCGGTAGAATTTGTTTATTACGATATTGAATTGATAAAATTTCATTTTCAATTAATTGATTTAATTGTTTATAATTTTTTTTAATTAAATTTAATATTATTGTTATCAATAATGTTGAAAAAAATTGATAATAAAATTGTATTAAAAGTATACCATATTTTTTTAAATAAATCTCAATACCATAAACAGGTGTCCATGAATAAATATTATAAACAATTGCACAAATATATAAAAAATGTATTAATAATAATCGATTATAATTGTTTAAACATTTCCATTTATTATTATTATTATTATCATTTTTATTATCGAAATATGTTTGCATTATTGTTAATTGTTTAAAAAACTCTTGCCATTGTTTAATTTTGATAAAATTCGTATTAATTATTGTTGTTAAACAAAATAAATATGCAATTAAATCACTAATTAAATTAATTACTAATTTAATTTGTGGTAATTTTACATAATTCACCTTTTTAAATTGTATTGCAATTATTTGTAAAATTGTTAATAATAATAGAATAAAAATTGGATATAATTTTGTTAAATTTGTATTATTATTGTTATTGTTTAAACAAATTAAACGTTGTGGTGTCACCGCTAGAATTCTACCAATTTTTAATAACAATTCCATTGAATTTGAATTGATCATTTTTAGTGAGGCATATAAACATTAAAATATAAAATTTACAACAATTTCCATTAGTTCATCAATTATTAATAACAATTGATGATTAGATTAATGATAAAAACCGATCAAATGTTCTAAAACTACAATTTCCCGTCATTAATTATGGATTCTAATACGTTTTTTTAAGTGGAATAGTGTTGATATCGTTAGGGTATTCCAATACGGTAACGACATTGTCGCAAACGCATGCGTATATTTCAATGTAACAGTTTGTAGGTTAGAAACAAGGACTGTCAACCCGCTTATGGAGTGGATGACGTCACTGGTGATTGCGCTATCAACGCAATCTATATACCAAAGGTCGTGTTCGTCGTTGTCTTTAATAGTGAGACCTGCGCCTTGGAGACTTACTGCAACTGCGCATGCGTATTTAATGATTTGCACATGCGTAATAAGTTTCCAAGGCGCATGTGTCACTATTGAAGACGACAACGAACACGTACCACAGTGGAATACAGTAATTCTACTGCTTAGTGTGCGTTCACATTTACAACAAACATTAATATTAGGAAATTTATTGATAATGGAAATATAATAAAATATTCATATTTCCGGTTTTTTTTTTCTTATTGAAAACAACATGATCGACCATTTTATTGTCAATTAAGTACACGCAATTAAATCGTCCATTCTACTACTATTCTCTATAAATATGAGTTTGGAAGCATTAAAATTAACATTAAATTTTGGTAAATTATTAATTTTAACACCGAAATATCCGGAACAAAAACAACAATTTGAACAGAAATCAATAGAAAATGTAACAATTTTAAAAAAATTAACAACAATTATTTGTTGTATTTTATTAGGTATTGGTGTATGTTATTCAATTTATTATCGTTGTTTAACAATTTATAAAAATTTCACACAAATCAAATTAGTTTTATCAATATTATTAGAAATATTTTTATATTGTTTTAATTTTTATACAATAATTGGTGGTATTTATTTAAAAAAACAACAATGGTTTAAATTAATTGAAAATTCAATTCAATTAAATAAAAATCAACAACAACAACAACAATATTGGATACCATATTGGTTGATATTCATTATAGGTGAGTTTACTCCTTGCCGCCATTAAATCGGTAGATCCCCTAACTACAAATAGGGTCGATTTTAGTCGCTAGATGGGCGCGCGCATGCGTGATTTCCAGCGACTGGTCGCGCAACGTCTAGCGACTCAATGTAATCGAACCTTTATCATGTTAATAAAAACAATTGATTTTAGTGAATTTGATTTTTATAACTGTAATCGTGTACAATATATACGTATGGCGAATAATATTGGGTCCAGATTTTTATCAACAATTCTTATTACGTATGCTACAATCGTTTTGTGTTAATTATTATACACTACCTATCTGTATTATATTGAAAATAATACGTAATTATTATAAATCGATTAATTTACAATTATTACAACGTCTTTATCACAATAACAATAATAATAATAATGATAATTTTATTGATTTTATTAAAACAATTGAAAAACATTATTATATATTGAAAGAAACAATTGATTTATTTAATGATATATTTGGATGGCCATTAGTATTAAATATATTTTATATTGGTTTGATTTTATTAAATTATCTAGATGATATATTTAAAAATAGTTATAATTATGATAATCAACAATTAATTAATGTTATCTTATCAAATTGTAGTATTGCTATTGTGAATTTTGTAAGTAGGCTATGCTAAATCAAAATGAATGTCGTAACTTTATTCATACATTTACTGAAGTTACTAAATTATAGAATGAAAGTTACTAGATTTGAATATTTATAGAAATACAAGTATAATTGGTTGCATAAATTTCTAACGTCTATGCAACCAATTATACACGTTTGTATTAATAATTGCCTAGCGCAAGGCGTTATTAGGTTTTATTCTAGTATGGATAGAGTTACGACATCAGTTTTATTTACAATTATTTTTTCCTTAAATAATCTTTTTTTGTTTAAATTTCAGATATCAATAGTGGTGATAATATTACAATGTGGTTATATATTGGATGAAATCAATAATATGATAATAATATGTTATAAATTACGTAAAAATTATAAAAATATTTTATCAAATGAACGACAATATTTAAATCAATTTATCAAATTTATAATTGATCATATACCAGAATTTAATACGGCTGGTTTTATGATAATAACAAAAACAACAATTTTTCATATATTAGGTACAACAATAACATATCTAATTGTTATCATACAATTTAATGCAACTGGTAGTAATAAAAATAATTACAATAGTAGTAGTAATAATAATAAAACTAATTAACTGTGCGGCGGGGGTGGGGGAAACGTTACGTAAGTCACGTGACGCTCTATGTACGTAGAATGAATCCAAGGATTGTCAGCCGCTTCATCTAGCTATTCCGATCCGTACTTCTTGCGTTGTTAATACCAGTGCTAGTTAGAAATGTTCTCATCATCCGGTAAACTTGTTTGTAGGACTTTCCCCATTCACGAATCAACGCGATAAGATGTAGGATGGATGTGAAAGTTGTAGGCTTGGTCTGGTAGTTCTACACCATCCTACACGTTATCAACGCTTCAACGGTAGGCCGACAGCGAACGCAATCCTACAGATTGAACTGTGAATAATCTACAGCTGTAGTGGTTCTTTACTCATTTATGAATAGACTCTGAGACCTACGGTTTGTTTCGTGTATTTTAGAAATGCTTTTATCGATAAGACCCATTTTGCCATCAAGTCATTTCTAGCTAATGCTCACTACTATCCGTTTGCATTTGTTTCGTTTTGCTAAAAAGTACGGAAACTGCAACTTTGGCTGATTGAGTCTGTGTGTGCTTGTTTTGTAACTGTAGAGTGGAGCGCAGATTGGGAGTTCTTGGCGAAAACCCGACTCCAGTAGGATATGCCAGCTGTGGAACAATGCGTCTTATTCTTTTCGATTCTCTGGTTTGGTGTCACGTGACTTACGTTACTAGTACTGCTTCATTACAAATAGGTTCACATGCGTGAATTTAGAAAGACACATATAGAAAAATCACTTTATTTTCAAAAAAAAATACAATATTTTCAATTGTTTTTCCCCAATTTATTTATTTAATTTTAAACATTGGATTACCATAATAAACTAAATTTGATAATTCTCTAGCATCATAACCTAATAAATCTTTTAAATCACATACAAATTTATAAACAAATCGTTCACCATGCACTTTTGATATCATATCACCATCATAATAATAACGTAATGCTCTTGATAATTTTTCATAATTCATTGCTGGTTTATTTTTACGTTCACCCCATAATTGTGCAACTAATTGTGGATCTTTTAATTTAAATTCACCATCATCACCTGTCCAATGGATTATTTGTTTATAATCTTTATTTGTTAATAATTCTAATAGAAATTGCCATAATTGTATTTGGCCATTATTACCGCTACGATTCTCATTTTTATTATTATTATTATTATTAACATTAAAATTATTATTATTATTATGATTATTATTATTATTATTATTATGATTATCAAAATAACTAGTAGTGGAGGCATAATTTATTAACGGACGCGTATTCGATTTTGCCGGTTTTA
This sequence comes from Lydus trimaculatus, assembly GCA_037414755.1. Taxonomy (NCBI): domain Eukaryota; kingdom Metazoa; phylum Arthropoda; class Insecta; order Coleoptera; family Meloidae; genus Lydus; species Lydus trimaculatus. The sequence goes on along the minus strand of JAZBGY010001225.1, from coordinate 15,588 downwards.
AAATCTTCGGTTCATGTTTTGTTGTTGTTGTTGTTGTTGTTGTTCCTACTGCTCGTTGTTGTTGTTGTTGTGGTTGTTCTATTTGTTGTGTTGTTGTTGTTGTTGTTGTTGTTGTAACAGTAGTTTCATCACGTTTAACAGCAACAACTTTCATTTGCCTTAATAATTCTAAATGTGTCCAAAATACATCACCGGGATCATTTGGACAAATTTTTTGAAAATCATTTACATTCAATTTATATAAATCTTTACCATCCATTGTCCAATCAGATAATTTTATATTTGGTAAATTGAAATGACGTACAGCCCATTGTAACCAATGACGTACATGTAATGTTGTCCATTCTAATGGATCTTGTGGTATTTTTAAACGTTCTTGTTCTTTTTTATATGATAAATCAACTTGCCATTGTACAATATTACCACCACGTGGTGGTTTATCTATATGTGTTATATTATTTTGATGATTTAATATAACATCATTATCATTATTATCATTATTATCATTATTATCATTAATATGTATATAATCTTCAGCTGGTTTTAAAACATCTAATATATTAATACGTTTTAAATTTGCTTGTAATTGTACATTAATTTGTACTAAACCATGTCCTTGTACACATTGTTCAACAAGATTCTTATCATATTCCAACTAAAAATCAATACAATCTCAATAACAACTATGTTATTTATTAGCGAACATATTGATAGATAGTTGGTATAGATCAAGGATTGTCAGTCCGCTACGTGTAATGGGTATGTTTACATTTCTGCGTCAAAGTCATGCGATATGTTGCACACACTTGACGCATGTGCTACCTTGTCAATTCTTCATGTGTCAAAAACATATCTCTTTTGTAAGACCTATCCCGTACAACTCGATTTGAGGCATACAGCAATGTAGTTGCGGCTTTCAACAGAGGTATGCCTTTGACGCAAGAAGCATTGAAAGAGCACAAGTGTAAACACATCCACTAGCACTATTCCGTCTACGGAGGAAATTGATTTAAGGTAACCTCACACAATCTAAAGCATTGGTCGAGTAGTCTTATTCTAGCGTAGCATGTTTATGATCCTTAGGTCCAGATCAATTCCTATCAAATCAATAAAAACAAAATCTAGTTGCTAGAGTACGATGAGAGAATTGTGTAAGTTTTCTGAAGTTAACACACCTATAAAGCATCAAAATAGCATAAATGCGATATTTACGGCTTCATTTTGAAGAAATCTATACATATAGAGGACTCACTTTCATGGAGATCAATTACGATCTCTAAAAGTTAGTCATTAGAATTGTCCTAAGTTATAAGCCTTCTTACATCTCTATAAAAGTCTGTTGTTGATTCTGATAGTATTGAGCACCGTGTGTCTGTGTCTATCCCAGTAAATCTTGATGCTGTATTGGAACTAAAACGTGATAATTCCTATAAATTACTTAAGAGCAAGGTAGAAGAGTGATTGGAGCAACGTTGAGAAAAATCGTCACACGGATGCTCTTAAGTGAAATCATACACAAAAAGGATAATTTTCTCTTTCAAACGTAGAATTTTAATCACGAATAGCACGTTGATAACGCTTTACAAACGGCATATACATGCGGTCCTTTTGTCGTGGCGAAATGGTGTGTCGATTTTCATGCATTCCCCAATCACGCAATTAAAAGCATCCATGTAAGACCGATTAATCATACGCAAATGGAACAGTTTTGTCTTTTAAATGTAGAATTTTAACCATACGATAAGCGTCTTTCTTTATTAGGCGTATATATAGAATGGTGTGTTAACCAAAGTGATTGCGTATCAATTTTGAGGCGGCTAAGAGGGTTTCCGCAAGATAACCCACTAGCACACAAATCGTTAATAGATAAATGCAAGAATTTGCCTCCATCGGACTATAAAGCCTATACACAAAACTTAAGAATCATTTGTATAGCAAAAAAAAAATCTAACTCCAATGGGAAGGTAATATACCTTCTGTAAGACTATGGCTAAGAATGCTAGAAACCTTCTCGACCTAAGTGGAAACGAACTAAAACTTGTAAGAGGACTCTTAATTAGGCACTACCAAATCAGATACCATTTCAACAAAAGTGGACAAACTAGACTGTGTGGATGGAGCAATAAAACCTCGGAACACTTATTATGTGACTTAGCCAGTGTGACTCTATCATCTGCCAAAGTAACGAAAAGGTCTCCCAGAGAGATAGTTAGTTTTGCTAAAAAGATACCTTTTCTGGAATACCAATAGATGGAGGGTTAAGAACAATAGATCAACTGTGGTCGCCGTTCATGGAAGGCTAAAAATGCATTCTTTGTAAGACGTCTTTTATAGGCTTCTTTTATAGAAACAAAAAAATACTCATCTTCCCTCTACATACAAATTTACGTTTAATTTTAATGAATAAACAAAAAAAGGCCCAGTAACACATACGAAAGGGTATAAATTATAAAGCATTCATTCGATGTACTCTAATTACCCTTAAGACTACTACCGTTCCCTTTAAACCGTTTCAGTCCCCCCTCTAAAGGGTCATATAGCCTATTTTGACAACCACTGCTTTAGATCAAGAGTGAGATGTAGTGAAACAGTAGGGATGATGCGTAATCGAGCGCAACAGGATTAGTCAATGTTGGAGGGGATTACGAATAATGGAGTGCAGGAGGGTTAGTGAGCGTAGGAGCACAAAGGGGTTGTTGAATGTTGGTGAGAGAGTAACGAGTGTGTAAGCATAAGGGAGGGGGTTTGAGGAGCGGCTAAGAGAAGTTAGCGCGCAGAAGTCAGATCGCAAGTTTTTAAAGCGCAGGAAAGAGGCGAATATTGAAGCGCAGGAAAAAGGCGAATGTTGGAGCGCGGAGAGGCAGATTGGTGACGAAACCAACAGAGGGCGTAACCTTCCAATTGAATAAATAATAAGATTCTAGACCAGAAACTTATCAATACGTTCTCATAATTAAATTAAAATTAATAAAAATATAATTACCATTTGTACACCTTGTAAATAAAATGAATAATTATTCAATGTAATACCTAAACGTTGTTCTAATAATTGTTTTAATTTTGATAATGGTTCTTGTATATCCATATGTACATGCATTACATTATTTGTATATGAATCTTCAACACACATTAAATCTGTATCTAATTCTTGCATTAAATTATCATCAAAATCATGTGCACCATCTAATGTATTTATTATATTCAATTGTTGTATTGGATCAGTATTATTATCACCCCCACTACCACTACCATTAATTAATGTTGTAGGAACATCACCACCATCATCATCATCATCATCATCATCAATTGTATTTTCCATTTTTATTGTACATGTTGATGATTCCGGTGTATAAGGAATCATATTACCATCATCATCAATTAAATAACTACAAGAAAAATTACAGAAAACCATTTTTTTTTTAGTTTTGGATAAAATTGAGGTTATGTTACTATTTATTGCATTTTTACCATATACCTTTTTGTTCTATCAGCTTGTGATGTATAAATTCTTTGACCAAATTCATTTTGTGTTAATATAAATGTTTGTATTTTTGTTTTATCCATTATTTCTGTCGAAAATATTAACAATATTGATAAACAATTGCACAATAACAATTACAACGCCCTCTATCAATCGACATTTACAACTATCAAATAAACGATTAATCGTAGCTCTTATATACAATAAAATCGATCTATAGTTACAACTAAAGGTGATTTGTAGGGAAAAAATTCAATTTATTCGTATTTCCACCATAATATCACATTTTACAACAAAATAAATGTTTTTATTTGATATTATTGTAATTATTGTTGAATTTTATCAACATTTAGCGATGATAGCGCCATCTAATAATTGGACCGTTAATCTCAAATTTCAACAATTAAAATACAGAATAAATTAAATTTTATTCAAATATTCGGGAATTTATTGGGAATATTAGAAAAAATCCTCTTTTTTTTGTATAAAAATATAATAATAAACAATTTAAATTTATTACAGTAACTGCGCCATCTATCGACATCCAAATTAAAACTTCAATTAGTTGTAGCTCTTTATACATTTTTTGAAATACAGTGTAATCTATCTATGGTGATGTTTTCTTTACTTGTTAATATTATATGTTTGATTCAATTTAAATTATTTTTAATCCATGGTAAATATTTAGCAACATCAGTAAATACAACATAATGTGATGTATCACATTTTAATTGATTTTGTAATGCTACACTAATCGATATAATACCACGTAATTGATATATAGGATTTTGTTGTTGTTGATTTGTTGTAATTTGTTTGGGGAATACCATACCACCACCAGAATCACCATTACATACAGATGTACCATTACGATAACCAGCACAATATGTATGATTTGATGTGAAACGTGAATAAAAATCTGGATATGAATAGATACATGTTTCTTGTGATACAATTGGCATTATACCTTTTGTTAATTGTTCTGTTATACGTCCATATTCATCAAAACCCCAACCAACAACAATACCAGGTTTATTAACTAATTGTTGTAATTCAATATTATTATCATCCCATAAACATACAGGACGTACATAATTTGTTATTTCAGCTGGTTTAGCTAATTTTATTATTGCTATATCATTATTAAATGTACGTGAATTATATTGTGGATGTGGTAAAATTTTATCAACATGTTTATCTTGTATAGCTGAATCAGACCAACGACGTAAATAATATTTACCCAAATATATAACTAAACTATCTGGATCTAAAACACGTTGTGTTTTAGCACCAGTAACACAATGGGCTGCTGTTAATACATGATAACGTGTAATTAATGAACCACCACATATATATGTTAAATCAACACCTCTAGCATGATATAAGGCTGCATGCCATGGGAAATCACCTTCATGTGTTATTTGACCATGTGTAATCAATGGTTTTGGTGCTAACTGCTAAAAACAAACAATTTTTACGTAAATTAGCTCTTTTTACACATATTTTTGGTACTAACTGTACTATTATTATTGTTAAGAATAGTAGAGGATATAGATTAGGAACATTTTGATCACTCACCACAACTGTACCACATGCTACATCCAGATTTTGAATTGATGGTACGGATGATGGACGTGATTGTGGACGGTTTGGAAAATTTATATCACCAGGAAAGAAATCATCATCATCTGTATTACCAAAAACGCTAAAGAACAACACGACAAATTTGATTAAAATGGCGGAAAAGGGTCGATTATATTGAGCAATTTTAATCGCTAGACGCTAGCGACCAAATTCGCTGTAGCGAGTTTAGTTGCTGTATTCCCACTTGACGATTTTCCTCTAGATTTACCGGGTACTTAGCGGCAACACTGTTATAGAGATCAGTAGCGTCCTGCAACATACGCATGCGTACTCCAAGGACTATCAACCCACTCCGATCTCTATAGAACTGCTTGATCTTATGAGGTAACATCACTGGCGACTGCGCTATCAACACACCCTACCTTGATTGTGGACCAATTGCAATCTGACAGTCTAATAGATATAAAGATGTCAGTGATATTACTGGTCGTCTGTATAAAGGGCCACTGACGTCACTTAAAGCATTATTCAATCAGTCCCTGTAGAGACAAAACGGCTTGACACCCCATCTGAATTGCTAGCGTCCAGCAAGTAAAGTCGCTCAAAAACAAAATATACCTACACTGGATTATTTGGTTGTAAAACACCACTGATAACAGGTAATGGTGGTGGTGTTGTTGATAAGATACTACTAGTTAATAATTGTGCACTAGTTGTTGGTGATTGTGTTGTTGTACCACCTTCAGGACATACAGTACGTGCATTTAAACGAAATGCAACTAATTGTGGTGGTATTTCATTTGGATTATATTTAATATAAAAACGTAATTTATATGGTTGATTTGGTAATAATTTATGACGTGGATTTTTAACTAAATATTCTTTATTATCTTGTGTTACAACTTCACCAAACCAATTCTAAATAAATCAATTTAAATTAAGCGCCAAAAACAATTGACATTTATATTAGAAAGAGATAACCTATATGTAAACCAATCAAAACATTACAATGACGTTACAAATATATCATCAACTAACTAGGCACAATACGTGTATTGTTGGTTGTATACACGTAGGCTTTAATGTATTGTTGGTTGTCTATATAAGTCACTCTCTTTTTATTAAGATAGGTTCATACGTATATTTACCCCTAATTGTATTGATGGTTTATCAAATATTAATCTTAACCATACACCAGATAATTCAGATTCTGTTAATAATGTTAATACACCATACCAACGATCAGTTTCTTGTCCTTGTGGTTCATATGTAAATAAACGTGGACATGGTGATACAAATTGTGTTTTAACAATATCACCACCATATAAACAATAAAATAAAATGATGAATTGTAAATTCTGGAAAATTATTGAGGTTATGTTATAGACGGCCATATTTATGTTATAGTTAATGTTAACTGGAGTTTTTTTTTGGGATTTCCCCTCCACACCCAAATAACTAACATATAATAAGTAGAAACAAAAAAAAAACCAACAAATAATCCAAGAAGTCATCAATTACCTCATTTAAATAATTATAATCATTAACAAGTTGTTTATATTATTTTTGATAATTATCACTATCTTTCTCTAATAAATATATATAGCGTATTCTTTCTAACTTATTAGGAATATATGAGTAATTTGCGCAATTTAATTATTATTTGATTAATTTGTTTAATTAAATCTTTATTATATTGGGGGATTCAACTGGTCAGACACGTTTATTCCAAGGATATTGCGATTTTTAATTTTAGCAATGACGATGGCCAAAAAACAATCGAAAAATCCACAAAAATTAGCCAAAATAATCAACACAACTATGATTAAAACACCACCAATCAAATTCCTAAGAAAATAAAACAAATGACTTACCATTATTATTGATGATCTAGTTGTCCATGCTATCTATACAATAAAAATTAACTATACAATAACAGTAATAGCCAACTTGATTTTAATGAATTTAATTTGAAACAAATGATAAACACAACAAGTTAACTAGAACATTTCTAGAAGAATTATTGGTTTTTGTTCCTTAATTCGTCACTAATTTGATATATCTTCGATATTTGGTATTTTTTTTTTGTTGTTGTTATTGTTTTTGTTGTACGTGGAAAGAACCTGTTTCGCATCAATTAGTTATTTTGTACTGCTACTTCTTGTTTTTGTTATTATTATTGATGTTGTTGTTCCTTTTTAAAAAATTTGAATATCGTCAAGGTTATTGGTGGATTTTGAAGGAAAATGACCGTAGATGTCTAGGTCAGGCTAGGGTCAATAATGACGCGACAATAAATATGCCGGGTTTTTTCTATTGGGGGAAAAACAGTACATCTGTAACGGTCTTTAGATTATACCCATTAGTTGTCTACCACAATTAACGGAGATTTTTTTGTTTTTATTGCTGTAATTTTGATTTTTTCAAGCTAAATCAATTAATTTTAATCAAATTACGATAATTTCAAGACACGCTGTATATATTTCGGTGACGTCATAGATATTTAGTGACGTCATTTGATTAATGTCGGTAATATCGTTATCTATTTTATTAAATTATTTATTTTTATAAATAAACAAATAAAATAACGTAAATTGTAATGTTTTTATTGCGTAATTATAAGTTTTTCAAGAATTTCCATCGATTTCTAACAACAAAATTGGATTTGGGTAAAATTCTAACCTAATTTTTTTTGATTTCGTTGATTTTTTTTTAAGGTTATGTTTATTTGACACACACACCAGGTACCCCACAAATATGTCCTGATTATATGGAATTATCACCATATATACCGGAAAATAGTGAATTAGGACAAAATCTAATAAAATCAATGTTAGTTTATAATGATTTTATAACAGAAAATGAAGAATTATCAATTTTAAATGAAATCGAACCATATATGAAACGTTTAAAATACGAATTTGATCATTGGGATGATGTTTGTTGTTTTACTATCACGTTTTTTTTAAGGCTTATCAATTGATAAATTTTTGTTAATTTTGTAGGCAATTCATGGTTATCGTGAAACGGAACGTTATCAATGGAATGAAATAAATACAAAAATTTTGGAACGTGTACGACAATTAGCATTCACAAAAAATGTTTCACCATTAAAACATGTACATATATTAGATTTAGATGAGAAAGGCTATATTAAACCACATATAGATGCAATTAGAGTAATTTCCCTCCCAAAAAATTACACCGTAAACAATGTAATTAAACCAAAATTTTAATTGTAGTTTTGTGGTGATACAATAACCGGTTTAAGTCTATTAACTGATAGTGTTATGTGTTTAGTTGATGAAAATGATAAGAATCTATTTGTTAATGTTTATTTAAAACAACGTTCTTTATATGTAATGAAAGGTATAGCCAGATATCAGTATACGCATGAAATTTTAAATAATGAAAATAGTCGATTCAAACAACAAATTATTGTAAAGAAACGACGTATTTCGGTGATTTGTCGCAATGAACCCAATTCTAAAGATAAATCATAAAATTTTGATGTAATAGATATGCAACTAGTTATACATAGTGGTTTTATTTACCTAATGTTGGTACTGTATTGATGTTAACGGTGATATTATAAAATAAACGAATTTTAATGGTTTTTATCTGAAATATTGATTATTCTTGTAAATTATTGCATTATTTTCATGGTTTTGTTGAAATATAAACATTTACTATCATTTATTTATTAGACTTTGGTGTTTTTCTATTTCAACAGTTGGTATTACGTCTTTCTATTTAGGTTAGAATTTGTGAAATTATCCAATTTCCGGATGATTTATTTGTAAATTATCGTATTATTTGTTTAAATAATCATTTGTCATTATTTAATTCTATTAAAAATCGAATTATATTTGCAATTATTTATATTTTAGTGTTTTTTTCTATCGATAGTTGGTATGACAAATGTCATACTTGTCAAAATATGTTAAGGTTATCTACGTTTGTTGTTGACATTTGTTTATTTATAAATCGTCGTTTTCAACGTTATTTCCATATAATGTCCGATTCTGATGATAACGGTAATCAATTATTAGCTGATGGACAATTCGAGAATGGTCATGTACCTAGTGATACAGGTGAACGTAAGAAATGCGTTGCAAAATAATAAATAATTATTAAAAAAATTGTTTTTTTTTTATCTAAATTTAGATGATGATGATAATGATGGTACTAATGATGAATTAGATCAATTTGATTTGGATTTACCAACATCACATCGTGTAAGTGTTCTTTTTTTTAAAAAAAATCAAAACACCCATGATTTTTGTTGTTTACAAAGATGGTGGATTATAGGAAAGTGAGGTTATGTTGTTTGTTGTTTTTAGTATTTGGGTAAATTGGATGATGTTAGCGGTTATGTTTGGTATGAAGATGGTGAAATAATTACATTAATTGCAATACAAACAAATACATTAGTATTTCCTGGTTTTAATCTACCGTTAGTTTTAAATAATGATTTAGAAATTAATATGTTACAACGTTATACACAACAAAAGAAAGTTTTCGTATTGTTAACACCAAAGTGGGTTTTTATCTTAGAGATCACATTGATCCTAATGTGTTGTGGGGGGGATATCGCTTCCCCTGACGAATTTTTTATAATTGCCAATAGTATTCAAATCTTAAATATGGGCGGGGCTAAAAAAACAATCAGTGGCGTCAATAAAAAATTTAAAAATTTACATACAAATAAATACGAAATTAATTAATTATTGTATGATACTTTCAATTGATAATAAATTGTTTTAATTTCGTATTTATAAACAAATTTAAAATCTATTCACGGCGCTACTGAATGTCATTCTAAACAATCATGGCTGAAATTTGAATACTATTGGCAATTATGCAAACCGTAGCCGCCTCAATAGGCAGGTATACGAAAACGAGCGATTTCCCCTCTCAGCCGGAAAAGTGCGGCATTACTCTAATGTTTTTCCTTTATCTCATTGGCTTTTATTCAATTTTGTTTGTTGTTTTTTTTTTTTAGTGTTAATTTCCAAGGTGTTTATCCGTATGGTGTTATAATGGAAATATTTCAATTTCATCATCGTTCAAATTCATTATATTTAAAAGCACGTTGCCGGCAACGTTGTAAATTATTAAAAAACACTGAATTTAAACAATTAATTGGTGAAATGTATCAAGTAACAGTTAAAATATTTAATGAACCAAATATAAAATCACCATTAATTGATACACAATTATTATCATTAAAACAACATCGTCCATATAAATCAACAAATTATAATGATTTTATTAAAAATAGTTTTTTAAAATATCGTAAATATCATTGCTGTCAATATAATTTACCAAATTGGTTATATGATAAATATGAATTATGTATATTAACAAAATATTTACGTGATGGTTTAATTAAATATTATTTATATAATAATATACCAGATGATCCTGTACAATTATCATATTGGTTTGTACAAAATTTTCAATTAAGACATGAGGAACGTTTGAAAATTATGACATTAAATACATCAATTGAACGATTAAGACTTGAATTGAAATTGATTAATATGGTAGGTTATTTTGTTTAAATGGATTTTAATTTACCTCCCCTCTTGTCGCCATTAATTATAATTTACCTCCCCTCTTGTCGCCATTAATTATAATTTACCTCCCCTCTTGTCGCCATTAATTATAATTTACCTCCCCTCTTGTCGCCATTGATTATAACTTACCTCCCCTCTTGTCACCATTGATTGTAATTTACCTCTCCTCTTGGGGCCATTGATTTTAATTGACTACCCCTCTTGTGGCCATCATTATATTTAAAACCACCCCTCTGGTCGCCATTATTATCAACTGATTTCTGTTGTTACCATTCATTTCTTTTAACCTACACTTTTATTGTCATTAAATATAACTTACTTCATTTCCAGTAGTATAATTGGGAATTTTGGGCCCTTACGCAAAAATATTCTAGTCTCTCCTCCATTATTTTAATATTATCCAGATTCTTTTCTCTACTTTAACTTCAATAACTCTCTATTATTGGTCAATGAGAGTCCTCTAAATTACTGGAATTCTACGCACTTGCTCTTCACTTGTTGCCATGAATGATACCTTAACTTTCCTCTTGTTGCAATTAATTTCAATTGACTTCTCCTTTTGTAATCATTAATTATTATTTATCTCCTGCTGTTGCCATTAATTACAATCGGCTTCTCCTCTTGCCGTTATTAATTATAATTTACCTCTCCTCTTGTCGCCATTAATTACAATTGACTTCTCCTCTTGGCGCCACTAATTATAACTTACCTCTCCTCTTGTCGCCATTAATATCAACTTACTTCTCCTCCTGTAACCATCATTATTTTCGAAATCTCCCCTCTTGTCGCCATTATTATCAACTTAATTCTCCTGTTGTTGCCATTCATTTCATTTTATTTTTATTTTTGTTGTCATTAAATATAACTTATGTTATTTCCAGTGGTATAACTTGGAATTTTGGGCACTTACGTAAAAATATTCGATCCCCCTCCCTATTATTTTAATATTAACCAGATTCTATAATATTTTTCTCTACTTTAACTTCAATAATTCCCAGTTATTGGTCAGTGAGGGGGACCCCACAAACTCCCGGGTCCTTACACATTGCATGTCTATGCTTATAGACAGTTATGTAGCTTGCTCTCCTTTTGTTGTAATGACTAATGAGTTATAATTATCTTTCCCTCTTGGCGCCATTAATTATAACTTAACTCTCCTCTTGTTGCCATTAGTTTTAAGTGAGCTCTCCTCTTGTCTCCATTAATTACAATCGAATTCTCCTTTTTGTAATCATTAATTATAATTTACCTCTCCTCTTGTCTCCATTAATTAAAATTGACTTCCCCTCTAGTTGCCATTAACTTCAATTGATTTCCACTCTTGTCGCAATCGATTATAATTTACCTCCCCCCTTGTTGCCATCAATTTCAATAGACTTCCCCTCTTGTCACCATTAATATTATAACTTAACTCTTACCTCCCCTATAGTTACTGATTATTATAACTTGCCTCTCCTCTTGTTACCATTAATTCTAACTTACCTCTCCTCATGTTACCATAAATTTCAGTTGACTTCCCCTCTTGTGATCATTAATTATAACTCACCTCTCCTCTTGTCGTCATGAATTGTAACTTACCTCTCCTCTTGTCGCCATTAATATCCACTTACTTCTCCTGCTGTAGCCATCATTGTTTTTGAAACCTCCCCTCTTGTGGCCATTATTTTTGAAACCTACCTCTTGTCGTCATTAATTTTAATTTACCTCCCCTCTAATCGCCATTATTGTTAATTTTAATTGTTTTTAATTTTGACAAAAAAAAATCTATATAATTATAGAAAAGACTGATTTGCTGTGCTAGTTGTGAGGCTGAAATTGCTCGTCAATGTAATGTATTTCCAATGTCACGTGATGGTGTACAAAGTAATTATTGTAATCCGCGTAAGTTTTTTTTTTTGTTAATTTATGTAACTTTTTTTGTTTATAATTTTTATTTATTTAGAGGGTTTTGTTTATGAGACTGTAACTGTAACAAAAGCAACAAATATAACATTATTTGGACGTCCATCAGCACAATTCTCATGGTTTCCAGGTTATACATGGACAATAATGCAATGTAAATTTTGTAATTCACATTTAGGTTGGAAATTTAATTCACAAAAATTGAAACCAGATCAATTTTATGGTTTAGCTAAAAGTGGTTTTGATATCAAAATTATTAATGATGAGAATGGTGATTAATCTAATTATCAATTTTCTTGATTAATTTTTTTTAATTAATTGAATAATTAATTTATTGATTTTGAAATGAATTTACTGGTGTGTTATCTATCAAAACAATAAAGATAATTATTAAAAAAAAATAATTGATAATAATGCGCATGCGTTAATAATTTATTACCTATTTGACAGTCAAGGTCAATAGATTCCGCCATTTTTTTTTCGTTGGATAATCGCAAGACTACTCGATGAATACTTTAGTTTGTTGTGACGTCATGTGGAAGCCGACTTGATTTATAATTTCGTACCTTAAAAAATGGAAATCATGCACTATCCAGTGACGTCATAAAATTGAGTAGTCCTATAGAGTGGAGGGGATTGGTGATGATTGTAGGTGGCAAATTCAAATCCGGGTGCTAACCTCAAAATCTACCGGATTTACATTATTTATTACAAATTTCCGGGTAATATTTATAAACAATCAAACAAGTTTTTATGTAAAATTCTAGAAAAACGATAGAAAATTCGCATTAAAACAACAATCGATGATATCATACGTCGTGTGTGAACAACCAAATAAGTATTACATAATGTTTTTAAATAATGCCCTGACGTTATGTTCAAAATTTATTTGGACAATTTTATGTACAACATTAATAATTGAGAAAAAAATCAACAACTTTCACTTAAATTCACGTCTCGTCCTGTTTTTCAAATCATTCACAATTCAAATCTTGTACAATACGGTTCTTGTTGTTAGTAAAGTTGATTATAGTTTTTCGTGATTATGTTGAAAAAGGTAAGTTTTCGTATTTTTTCTGATAATATTGATAAGAGTTATTACACACAAAAAAAAAATTAGGTTAAGGTCAAGTCGATTAAAATCTAGCAGTATTATTATATTCTTAAAATGTCATGGCTGTCTATTTTTTGATTTTGGTATTTTTATAGGTTTTAATGTTGGTATTTCTGTGTGATTATGTCATTGGTGACGTTTCACATTTGTTGATAACAACCACGCCCCCATCCCCACCACCACCGCCACCAAAACCATATGCTTTTGGTTATGCAGCTGGACGTTTTCCAGGTCATATAGATCGTACACATTCTGAAGTATCTGATGGTACTGGTATTATACATGGTTCATATTCATATGTTGATCCACGTTATCAAATACGTACTGTTGATTATATAGCTGATAAAGATGGTTTTCATCCACAATTAAATTTTAATCCACCATCATTACCAAAAGATACACAAATTGTTGCTGATGCTAAACAAAAACATTTAATACAATTTGGACGTATTGCACAACAACATTTATTACAACCAATACCACAACAACAAAACTTAGTTGTACCAGTTGATTCAGTTGCTGTATCTAAAGCTAAAGATAAACATTACAGTTTATATCAGAAGATTGCTGAAGAACATGCACGAATTGCAGCTGAACGTGAAGCAGAACGTTTAGCTAATGAAGGTACTGAAACACCGATTTACGGCCAACCGTTACATTAAGTTTATTTGCAATAAAACACACAAAAAAAAATACGAGATTTTATTTGATTTCCACCACATCAATGACGGCCTGTATATTTTTCCCGCCAATTAGAAAGTAGCTAAATGAAGCTCCAATACCGTATTTATTTATCAATTTTTTGTTGTTAGATCGGCTCGAGTTGGTTGTTATCGTTTTCCCCTCTAAACGACAAATTGACAAATGCTTTAAGTTTGTGACGTCAGCGGCTGTTCATACCGGCAACCAGTAATATCACTGACATCTTTATATTAGATGCAGTTGGCCTACAAGTATCTTCATTATGAATTGATTTTAAAAAAATAATAATTTACTAGTGACGTCATTCACTGCCTAATAGATTCCCATAAGATTAATCAGTCCTATAAAGAGCGAAGTGGGTTGACTGACAATCCTTGTGGGGAGGTTTACTAATGATAATGGCCACAAGAGGGGAAGTAACGTTGGAATTAATGGCGACAATAGGGGAGATTTTACTTATAACAATGGCCACTTTAGGGGAAGTAATGTTTGAATTAATGGCGACAACAGGGGAAGTTTTACTTATAACAATGGCCTCTGAAGGGGAGGTAAATTGCGATTAATAGCGACAATAAGAGAGGTTTTTATTACGTATGTTATCTAGATGTCATTCATTCATTGTTGAACAAACGTGTAAATCATTTTATTGACAAAATGCAAATAAAACAATCGATTTATTTATGTTAAATGTAGCGCTAAGAATTCAATGGCAGTCTGTATATTTTTAATGACAATTGTTAGATCGACTCGAGTCGAGTGTTATCGTTAATCATGAACTGTCAATTCGTTTTCTCTCTACAGGACTGTTTGACCAATGCTTTAGATTTGTGGTGACATTATTATCTCTTCATACAGGCGACCAGTAAAATTACTGCCATCTTTATATCTACCAGGTTATCAGCATACAGTTGGGATTTTGATTTTGAATTTAGTGTCTTAGAAAATAGATCAATAGTTCAATCACCAGTAACATCATCCACTGCTTAATGAATCCTAGAGAACGAAACGGGTTAATAATGGCCACAAGAGGGGAAGTAATGCTGGAATTAATGGCGACAATAGGGGAGATTTTACTTATAACAATGGCCACTTGAGGGGAAGTAATGTTTGGATTAATGGCGACAGCAGGGGAAGTTTTACTTATAACAATGGCCACTTGAGGGGAGGTAAATTGAGATTAATGGCGCCAATAGGGGGGTTTTTTAGATAATGTAAATAAAACA
>JAZBGY010001224.1:0-26122 GCA_037414755.1 Lydus trimaculatus | reverse complement strand
TCTTTTTCTTCCAAATTTCGTTATTATTCTTATGTAGGTACAACAATGTTACAATTAATAAAATTTGTTTGAAAAATCTTCCAATCTCAATAATACCTACCTGAATTGTTGCCTTGAATTGATAATTGATACCAATAGTAATAGTGGCATATTTGTCTCGGATAGGTATGCGGCCGAACATAAGAACAAATTGATAATCCCTTAATAATAAATAAATCATTAATTATTCATAATCCTAGATGGTTATTCTCTAAATTTTTCGAAATATACAACATACTTCTCAACTTTGATTTCTTGTTTTTTTTTTTTGAAAAATAACAATTTCTATTAGGTAATAATAGCAACTTAAGATTGAATGGATTAAAATAAATAACAAGATATTCTAACAATTTTAAGTTTATACAAATGTAGTTGTGCCCTTTGTCTGATGCATTGGTTTTGGAATGTGCCTATCTGTTATCCTTGTTTTGGAAATATATTGCAATGATCATGACAAAGACACTGGATGTTCAAAATATGTTTTCTTATTGTCTCTTTCAATAGAGAAGTACAAACTAATATTGCTGTTATTTTCTTGTCCATAAAATAGGGTCGAACTATCCATCAATGGTGTAAAATAGGAGTTTACAATAGTAAAAATTTCTCATAACATAACCGCCCTTTTCTCTTTATCTCGTGCTAACTTGTGTAGAAGATATCATTATGGGCGGTGACCACGATTTTTCCTATGTACTCACATTGCTGTCGCAACCTGTATATTGCAGCAAAGTATGACTATTGAGATTTCCATTAAAGTTCATTATTTCTATTATCAACATTATTATTTGTTTTAAATTAAAATGCCAGGTTGTGCTATGTATGGTTGCAAAAGTTATTCAAGGAAAACAAAAGGGACAGACATTAAATATTATAGTTTCCCTAAAGATAAAGAGTTATTAAAAAAGGGGATTATCTCTTGCAAACGGCAGGATTCCTTTAAGATTGAGAATGGAAAAATTTGAAATTTTTATTATTAATCATCTATAAGTAATAGTTAGTGATAAGTAAATGTACTATTGAATAAACTGTAGTTTTAAATATTAAAATTATAATAAAATTATAATAAAATATTAGAGTATGATTATTTATAATTAAGTACAAATTATTCATCATTGATTATAATTAATAGTTTAGACAGTCAAAATTAATTCAAGTAATAAATAATAAAAAAGGGGAAACTTGTTTATAAAACCCTGTTACCTCTTTTATTATTCATGATCAAACTTTATTTGTTCAAATTACTGAAAAAACTATTTATAATGTTTATAGATAAAAACTAATAAAAGAGAATAAAGATAAAATGTGTTTTGTGTAACCATTGTTACCTCATCTATAACATCTATAATTTATTTTTATTATTTCTTTGAATAGCTTATATATATGTTCACTTCATTTTGAAGAATCTAGTTTTGAAACTAATTTGAAGCATCATTTATTAAAATACGGTCCAACCATCGTTATCTTAAACCGGATGCAGTACCTTTGCCTGCTACGGTAAGTGCTTCAATAATAGTAGAGGCACAAGTTTGTGAGAAAAATACAAAGAAAGAGCGATTGTATAGGTTGATCAGCAGAAAAAGAAAATTACAAGTGAAAGGTTTAGTACAGAGTCATATTGATCGTAAGCCTTGTTGTAGTTATTCGAATCAAGATTCTGTTGATAATGTCACGATGAGGTAAATACTACAAAATAACCAATATTTATTTCCTAATTATAAATTTGTAGTCAAAAAGATGAGACTCTTGCTTTAAAAAGAAGAATAATTTGCTTAGAGGAAGGGAATAAAAAACTAAATACAATGAATCAGCAATTGGTGGGAAAAAAAATAATGAAGTTGTTGAAGAGAAAAGAATAGAAGGCGAGATTCCCGAGAGAATTAAACAAATCCTGAAAAGACGTTTCACTTCAGGACAAATAAGAATGTTATTAAATCATAACAAAAAGATTTACTGGAGTGCTGAAGATATCGCTTCAGCCATTTCCTTGAGAAGTGTCAGTCCAATAGCGTATCGCTTTTTAAGGAAAAACAATTATCTTTTGCCAGCCTTATCTACGCCAAGAACTTGGGCATCATCTCCAAACGTCGATCCTGGTATTTTAACAAGCGTAACCAAATTAATGAAGAGCAAATGTAGTACTTTCACCATTCCAGAACGCTTAACTGTCCTATCATTTGATGAAGTTTATTTGTCAAACAGGATAGATATAGATTTGAAACATGAAAAAAAAACTAGGTCCTCATAAAGGATGTCAGATTGTCCTGGCACGTGGCATAGTAGGGAGGTGGAAGCAGCCAGTTTATTATCAGTTTGATCAACCTATGAAGACTGAAATATTAAATTCAGTGATAACCGAGTTGTATAATGCAGGTTACATAGTCGTAGCTGTAACATGTAATATGGGTTCTGGTAATTTAGCTCTTTTAAATAGTTTTGAAGATGATTGAAATAACGTTTTTTTCCGTACCCATGTGATGAATCTTTAAAAATAGTTACATTTTTTGATGTACCTCATCTTATTAAATTGTTGAGAAACCATTTAATTGATCATGGATTTTACGGAGAGTCCTTTGTTATTGATACAACGTGCTTTGAGTTTCTTTTATCCGCTTCAACATCTGAACTAACACTTGCTCATAAATTAAGCAAATATCACTTATGTGTAAAGGGCAATGACAAAAGGTAAAACCTGCAGTACAGCTACTGTGTAATACTGTTCCAAAAGCAATCGAGTTTTGTGATCGAAAGAACTACTCACAAAATCCTCATTGGGAGAAAACATCAAACTTCGTAAAATTAATAAACGATTGGTTCGATTTATTCAATTGTTCGAACTGTTCCGATGGCTTTTGCAATAGCACCGTGAAATATTGTACAAAAGAGACATTAATAAGAATAAGTTATATTTTGATGATTATCATAAATATTCGTATATTTTTATTTTCACCCTGTATCACACAATCTCCTATATTTCCATTTTCTCGAATATATTTCATTATTAAAATCAACATTTTGGCTTTCGGTTAGCCTCTAGTTACGAAAATACTGCTAATAATGCGTCTTGTGCATTATTACATATTGGGGGTTGTACTCCTTAAAACGGGGATGAATCGAAAAATCCAAAAACAGGTAACTTTGGTTTTTCAATGAGGTCTATGAATCTGAAGAACAACTTGAATTCCCAAAAAATATTGCCAGGGGAGGCAAAAAAGTACTAACCCCCATATGTTTTTCAATCCCCTCAAGATAGAAGGGTGTTGTTTGCTGGGTGGTATTATAGTACTGACTATGCTGAATATTTCAGTCTTTGACTGAATTCGACATCTTGCTTGGTTCTCAAGATACAGCGAAACACCTGTTTTTTTTTTGGGGGAGGGGGGGGGGGTAACTTCAAGGACCAATTTCACCCCCTTAATGTGAATATGGGCAGCTAAAAAATATGTATCCTTTATTTTTTGATGCTCTACCTGTATGCAAAGTTTTATCAAAACCGGAGAGGGACAGTTGTGTCCCTTCCTTGTGAGTAAAGGTAATTGTATTGCGGGAAGAGCTGATAACTTGATCACAAGAAAGGAAGAAATGAAGAAAACTGTTTTGGGCATAATCAACGGAATCACTAATAATGAGCAATTAGATGCATTTCAAAGGTTTATTGCTCCTATATCTTCAACCTTATCTGTCCTAGAACACACAGGTTGTGAAAATAAAACCAATACTATGTTACCATCAGTCAGTAAAATGGCATATAACAAGAAAATTTTGTGACAAAGACGATTATTCTCCACCAAAAAGAAAACAAATAAATCGAACAAAAAACAATCGATCACATTGCCTAATAGAGATGAATCGTTAAAAATTGCTGCAGCACTAATTCTTCCGAAAGAAGATATATAAAAGTAGGTATAGTGCCGCAGAAATATTTTGTTTAAAGCAGTAAATTAGTAAAAGTAATTAAGTTTAGGTATCAAATAAAAATACATAAAAATAAAACACATCTCTTACAAAACAAAAAATATGAGCCTGGTATGAATTCAGCTATACCTCTCTTTTCCTCTATATCCCGTCTTTTATAGATTCTGGATCTTATAAAATCAATTTTCCTTCACGGAATACTGCAGCTTGATTTTATAAAGGTTTGAAGCCCATTTGGTATATTCGATTTCAACAAATGCGTATCTCACTTTAGCCGTTTCAACAGATAGCATTTATTTTTACTGTTTCCCTTTTTGTGAGATTATCGTGTACAAACATTGATCACAATCTTACAGGAAACGTAAAAATTTTTATTTCATTTAGAAAACTTATAATTCAAAAATAAATCATCAAAAATGCTGTGTGATATCTCAGGGGCTAGACGCTTGTTTACTTCTGCTAGTTCCTTAACTGTTTTCATAAGGGAATGCATGGAGAACCTTCAGTCATTGGGACTTAAAGTGAGAGTCACGAATCGTAGTACATTTGCTTTTCTAGGCATTAAACATAACATGTGTTATTACGTACACAATGTTGACAAAAATTTTGTATTTATGATGTATTACATTTAGTGGAGGGTGTACGTAATACTTTATTGAAAACAGATTTGATTTTAGATGATAAAGTAATTTCTCTAGACGCCATTCGGGAATTATTGAAACTGGAAAAAAATAGTGGTTGTAAAGCGTCTTGTAAAATGACAGAACGTCATCTAAATCCTAATAATTTCGAAAAAATTAACATTAAATTGTTCAAGTGTTTAGTCATTTGAATTATGCTAGTTTAATGACGAGTGTTACATCGGGAAAGTTCAAACATCCAGTTAGTGTTTCAACTGCGGAAGTTTGCTAAAAAATGAATAAATTATTCGACTGTTTGGACAGTCGTTCTGCAAAGGATTGTATCCATTCTGTGCAGATTTATCTGATTCGCGAAATTTCGTAGAAATATGCTTAGAGGAATCCTTAAGGTGCAAATCCACGATGAAACAATAATATCATGAGATTTTGTTGAGATTTTCATCTCATGACACAAAAATATCATCATATGTTTCCACTTAATAAAACTCGCATGTTATCTCTCACACAAAATCTCAGAAACCTGCAGAAAACTCACGTGCTGCACATGAAATGAATATTTCTGATGAGTTAAAACAATTATCGCGTGTACACATTGAGACTTATCGATGAGAGAAAAGTTGCAAGAGATAGTGTTTCATGCAATATGTCTCAGTGTCTCATGTCTCTCACGAGTGTTTCCACGATAGAATTTTGTTGTTGCTGACATTTTCGTATCATGAGACCAAAATTGCATGAAAATATTTCATCGTGGATCTGGCTAGAGAAATTAAAACTCTCGAATGGTGTATCAGTGCCTCCTAACATACGAAATTTACATTTTACAATTAAAAGTATTTTATATTAATAAATTATAAAAACCACAAAGTCAATTCCCATAAATTTATATATTAATTAACAATAAGGATGACATGTTTCAGGAAATATTCCCCATCATCAGATCCAATTTTAATTAAATATAATTACGAAATTAAATAAGAGATTAATTGAGAGATCTTTAAAAATAATTCTCGAATTTCAAATTACTAAAAAATATCATTAAATAATAAATTTAATCAAGACAGATTAATAAATCAAATGACACGATTTAATTTCAAATTTTTCATATTATCTTGGATACGAGCGTAACCATAGTTTTGTATGTCATTTTATAAACTTTTGACACTTTTGACATATCTCGTTTGAATGAAGGGATATCATTGAAAATGTCAATGTATGTTTTCAAAAAAAAAAAGAAGTATCTATAGGATGAAAATTCAATGAACTTTGATCGTCCGAATTTTTTAGAATTGCACCTGCTGAATTTGGTGAATTCAAGTTATTTTTTGAAAAATCAAGCAAATTATAAATCCGTGATCCGAAGAAGTGTTGGTTGATAATAGAGGTAGTGCAGAAACTTGAAAGCTTGCCAGGTTTGTTAAATAGTTATTTGTATCACTAGGCCAGAAAGTGTAGTTTTGCGAGTGCTCGTATATACTCGCACGCGCAAAACTACAGTTTCTGGTCTAGTGATACAAATAACTATTAGGGTTCAATTTTGACAAAGTAATTTTTAAGGAAAGTCAAATATATCATCATAACTAGATTATGAGATAATTATCATCTGACATACAGTCATTGAAAAAAGTCTGGGTACACCTCCCCTATTAATAGAATTAATTTCCTAGTGGATTTTCTACGTTATTGTAATTCCCAAAAATATTTATACACACACATGATGCCATGAATTCCTTCGTTTCTAGACACTTGATATAAAAAGTATTGAAAATTCTTAGAAAAAAAAACTTCAGTTGATTTAATCGGAACTTAAAAATTCAAGTACACTAATCAAGCCGGCTCCATTTTCTTAAACAATTGAATGTCTAGCCGCGACTAGAAGCAATTTTGCTTAGTTTTTTCATTATCTACACATTCCTTAATAAATTTTTTTGATTATATTGTAGAAGAAATTGAAAATATTAAACAAAAATTTTGAAAAAGCTAAATAATGGCAGCTAGAAGAAAAGAATTATCTGTGGATAATCGAAGTTTAACAGTAAAGCTTCGAAATGAAGGCAAAAGTCTTCGAAAAATTGGAGGAATTGTTGGTAATTCATCTATACAAACAGAACTGGAAAACTATAAATCAACGGGAAATCTAATATCCAAATATCGATCTGGGCATCCAAAGAATGGATTTCTCATTGGTTTTCCTGACTTGTGACGGTTTCATTTTTATAGTTCTATGATAACTGTTATTATACGTATTGACTATATTTTCCAGCAAGTTCAGCCATTTGAAGTTGCCTTGTAGACTAAATTGCTTCCACATGAGACTCTTTAGTGTACGATTTACTCTTTCTACAATTGATGCTTTTTTCGAAGAGTAAACACTATAGTGATTGATGCCATTTTTGTTCATTAACACGTTGACTGCCATAATACTGAAACGATCGCTTTAACCTCTGTGCCAAATTTTGAATGTATAATATACCCAACAAAGGGCGATTCAAAGTTCTGGATGTGATAGAGCACTTAAAAACAATGCAATTTTGTCTTATGAACCTATGACGAAAGGTCTATCTCCTTTGAGATATAAGGGGTTGAAATTGTATTTTTTTCCCCATTTTCTTTCGATATCCCCGAAACTGATTGAAATATGCAATTAAACTGGGCATAAAAATATTCTTTTACAAGCTGCTTTTTTTTTGTTTCATTGCAACTCACTCACATAAATCAGTGGCGTAACAGTAAGGACGGTTGAAGGTATTTGTTGTTACTAGATAAAAGTCTTGATGTTTGCATTTTCAAGTAAAACGGCACTTTAGAAAAACACGATCAATAACACCATAATGAATAAGCATAAAATTGAAAAACTGTACATTCTTTCATAATAGTTTAGAAATAAGCAGACAGTAATGAGATATTATATTCATTCGAATATTTCAATTAGTTTTTTGACAACTGAAGCAAAAAATGCAGCATTTATCGTCTAAAAGAATGTTATCTTTACAACAAAAATAAATACAGACATTTTACTGCCTAGTTTACAACAAACTGTGGTCAGTAGCTGTAACAATTATTGCAATTAATAGAACATTTATAATGTACGGCTCATGTGCAAAGTCAAACGACATTGATGGTGATTCTAGTGACGACATTTTATCATTAGAATCAATTTCTGCTACCTCAGAAAGTGGAAATGAAAGCACAGATTCCAATAGCTGCGATCTGCGATAGTAATGGACAGCAACTTGGTCGGGCGAATGTCACTGGTGCAAATAGAAAAACTTCTACATTTTCTGGAAATCCTGTTACATCAGCAGCAAATTTATTGTTATTCAAAAATATGGAACCTATTGATATTTACAATTTGATGGTCACCCAAACATTGACGAATTAATTGTAGAGGAAACTGATAAGAACGCTAAAAAAATTATATCTTCTGTCCCTATGCAAAGAAAATCAAGGCTTACAGCGTGGAAAGGCACAACTATAACGGAGATAAAAAAATTTCTTGGTATAATCATGTACATGGGACTTATGAAATACCCTACTATTGAGAACTCTAGAGGGGGCGTGGCTTCACCTAGTGGTGAAAAAGTGTACTAGTTTATTTGGGATAATTTTAAATTGTTTAAAATATGTATTATTATAATTGATTTAAATATTTATACAAATGAAGATTTTAGTACAGGAAATTGCTAAATTTGCTTATACACAATCTTGCTACCAGAATTTTAGTGGTGGTGAAGGTTTTAAGGGGGGTTTCTACTTTGTTGGTGTTGAAAAATGGGGAATGTTCAGGAATTTTTTGCAAAGGAATTATTAAAAATACATAGATAAAACTCACAATTCACAATTATCAATACATATGAATATATTCTTAATAAACTGAAAGAAAAAGTCGTCATCTTATTTGGTGCTGCAGAAGGCTGGAGGAGATCGACTAGACGCACGATGCAGCCTGGTCCGATGAGTAGACGATGGAGGTTCTAAAGCTTCTAGAAATTAAGTAAACCAGGAAATTCGTCCAGAATAGTAAAAAACTATACAAAAACTTTCAATATATTAGCAGAAAAACTGCACTGTTTATAGGAAAATGTTTTTTCCTTTTGAATGACCGTAACTCACTCAAAAAAAATTGTGTATTTTTTATTCTAGACTATTTCATGCGTAAACATTTGCCGATTATAAACCTATCCGATTTTTTTATTTTGGAGAATTTTTGTAGATTCTGGCACTTTCAACATTCACTCATGGCACCAAGGCTACAAGGTTCGTCCAGACAGCCTCCTCGGCCCCTCTACAGTACCAAATAATATGGTGACTTTTCCTTTTAGTTCATCAAGGATATATTTATGTGTATATTGAGTTTTATCTATTTATCTTTAATAGTTCCTTTACAAAAAATTCGTAAACATTGCCTATTTTAAATGCATTTCCAATCAGCAAAAAAATAATGACCTAAATAAACTAGTTTCTTTTTTGTCCGTCAGATGGCGTATTCAAGCGCTAGAGTTGCCAATAGCCCATTATTTGAATGCCAAAGACTTTTATAAAAATTTATTTATTCCGAAGATTATGTCTAGAAACCGTTTTCAGTTATTATTACGCGGTTTCAGAGCCACCTATACTTTACAAGCAGTGAACAAGGAAATTTGGCAACGTGGCCGGTAGTCCGATCATTAAAAAATTAATTAAACCCAGTGTATGTAGTGTTATGTATTTGATAATTGTTTGTGTTATAAATAAAGTAAAAAATCGCATTGGACAGTGAGAAGTGATATTTAGGAAGATTTTAAAGGTAAGAGCATCATACAAGGTTTACCAAAAAGATTAGGTAAATATAACATAAAACCTGCCTTCAAAACTAACAATAATCTCCATTCTATGTTACAAGAGAAAAACACAGATATCTTGAATGAAAGTGGTGTATACAGGTTGTTATGTAAAAACTCTAATACAGCATACATTGGTGAAACTGGCAGAAAATTAAAATTACGAATTAAAGAACACCAAAGAACAAACACTTCCAGTGTCTATCAACACTTGAATAATGAATGACATGAAATTGATATACAAAATACAAGATTGTTACATAAATGTAATAAAGGAGTAAAAATGAAAATGTTAGAAGCGTACGAGATATATAAACACCACAAGAAGAAAATCAAACTATTAAATGAACAAATACATTTAGGTTTCGAGCCTTTATTTAAACATCTAAAAATTATAGGTTAGATTAATTTGATTTGTTTTGTTTTCTAGTAATATTTTATATTTTATTTGCACAGTTTACACACCTGTAAGGTCATGCTGCTTCCGTTTTCCATCTTAGTTCACATCCAACTAGTTTGATATTCAGAGAAATTTCATATGAAATATAATTAAAATAAAATATTTAGAAATAATTAATATAAAAATAATAAATTGATAAATACGTGATTGTGGTAATTTATATTAAAATTCTTTTGATTAATAATATTTTACGTAATTGTAACAATTTTGTTATCTGATAAAATTGTATTTGATGTTTTTTGATAAAAAATTCTGTGCATTTGAGTAGGTTTATGTTTTTAAATAATTTTGTATAACAACTTAATGTATATAATAAATTTTAGCGAGGTGCTGATGATGGTGTAACGCCGAAACCGGTACACCGATGATATAAATAAATATATTCTTTGGATAAGAACATATAGTTTTAATCATTTCATAATTTATCATACCAATAATGGACTCTCAACAATTTATAACATTATACAATAGTTGAAGTTCATGCAAAACTATGTAAGGTTTGATATATTTTTTATCAGTGAAATGTATACTAACTGGAACGGCCCCGGCCAAGCAATAGTGGCATATAAACTGTTCCAGGCGGAGGGAGTGAGACGGAACGATACTGACGGTTATCTGTTTCTGTTCCACGCATGAAAGTAAATGGCGTTGGTAAATGATAATTCCTCATAGTGCCAGATTAAACCTTATGGGGCCCCTAGGCAAACGAATTTTGGGGTCTCTTCCTTCCCAGATTATTTCTCTATACATTTATTATTTAATAACCCACAATTTCAATTGAAAAATACTTTATTTTGCAAATTGTAAAAAAAAAAAAATTTCAAAGTTAGATGTCCCATACATATTTCATGTAGTAATAGGATTGCATGTTTCAGGGAATATTCCCCATCATCAGATGCAATATGAAATTTTGATTTAGATTTGGACAAAACTCAACATGTGATTATTGCATTGAAAGATTACTTTTCAGAAAAGATAATTCAATTGACCATGAATATGCAGCTTCTCATGAGAAATATAAAAGATTTACAAATGTTATGAATCGTGGTGGTTTAATACAAGCTTCTGATGTTGTTTACAAAATCGTAGAATTTGCGGAAAAACAATTTCGATATTTAAGTTTAAACAAAGATTTATTAAGAACTAAAACCAACATAAAAAAAAACAACTAATCAATACAGTGATTCATAATTTTTCAAAAAGAATTAAAGATTTTCAACCCAGCCACCCGCTAAATGAAGAATTTCTTTGTGAGGAGTTGCATGAAATTCAAATTATACGAAAGGTAATGGAAATGTTTACCAAATGTAGAATGCATCACCATACAATAACTGTTGAACATTGAATTGCATGGAAAGGCAGCAATCAGCATCTATTAGGCAAAAAATGACAAAGTTGATTTTATTTAAAAACTGTTAATAATTAGTAGTATGCTTGATACCAACAGTTTTGTTTATATTTATTTAAACTTCCACAAGGCATAAACAAATTCAGTATTTCAACATTACCTATACATTTGATTTCATTAATTAATAATTAATTTGACAAATTTAAAACATAACAAGTTTTATATTTAGAGTAACTGAATTGTTGGTTGTAAAATACATATTTAATAAAAATTCAACATTTAAAAAATTAAAAAATTAGCAAATAAATTATACAATTGGTTTTAGTTATGATGATATTAACAGAAAAGATGATCAAAATAGTTACCAACAATATCTACTTATATCACTTTTGAAATTCGCACTATTAGATATATTTTTTAATTTGTATCACTTCATTTAAATTTCCTTTCATTTCTGTTAGATTCTCTGATTCTTTTGATTTTCTCCAAATCTAAATCAAAATTATGCATTTTTTATAATGATATATGTTTTTTATTTCTACACATCCCCTATATTTCATAGTTTATGATATAAATTTGACAAAATTAAGCATGTACAATTAATGCCATCAGTTGGTGTTGAATTATTGTTTCACAAATAATTTGCTTAAACATTCAAATTTTGCAAAAAAAATTAAATCGTTGGTTTACCCATTAAAAGATTAAATTTTGTTTAATTATGTAATAGAATTGGCAAAGATATTTGAAATTATCTGGCTTAAAATAACAATTTAAATTCAACTGCACTCTTTTCTATAATTTACTCAAGCGTGTTAGAATGAGACAAAAACCCCACACAGTTGCGGGTTGCCTGACAATCGATTTTGCCTCGTTTTTACTTCATTTCGGGTCCTTTCCAGTAAGTATACAGGGTGATTCACGCGAAGCTACAGTTTCCGTATTTTTTAGAGAAACTAAACCAAAACACAAGGATTGAAAGTACTCTGTCTAAAAATGACATGATAGCAAAATGGGCCTTATCGATAATAGCGTTTCTGAAATGAAAAGAACGATCAATATCTCTCAGAACCTATACAAAAATGAGCAAAGAACCACTACAGCTGAAACTACGGAATATATAGATTATGATGATATTTTTTCCGTTTTTGAGAATCGTAATTTTAATTGAGAAAAAAATGGAAGAAGATTGAACATGAATATTTTATTTTACCTCACAAGAGATATCTGCAACAAATATCCTCATCTTTTAATGTTGCTCCGAACAGTGACAGTAATACTTTACATTATTTGCAACAGGTGTCGAAAAACCAAAGCGAAAAAGAAAATTCGTATTATTGTTAATCGATGAAGTTAAAACTGCTTTTTTTCATATGTGTGCTGTATTACAGTTTATAATTTTAAATGAGGATTTAGAGAATAAGTTTTTACAAAACACAAAACAACACTTCATATTGTTAAATCTATCAAAGTTAAGTTTAGAGGCTCACAACTTTTTTATAGAAATAGGAACCGAATATTGCCAATGCGGACAAAATATTTATACTGCTTTTCATACAATTTTGTCTATATTTGCCAATATTTTATTGAATAATTATGTAAAATCAAAAAATGAAATTCTTAGAGATAATAAAAATTGTAGTAATAAAAGTACAAGGAGAAAATTACAAACTGTACAGTGATTTTGCATTCATTAACGTATTGTTGTCAAACAAATGATATTTTATACAGTTAATAAAGCATGTTATAATAGCGCCTTCGTATTATTTTTCTTTTACCAGTTGAAGGTTTTCATAAATGGTGAACAAAATTATATTGGGTAAATTATTTGAAATAATTACAAGTAAGTATTCCAGATGATTGCGACTGTAATAAATCGACAAGCATATACACCATATACACAGTTGTCTATGTATAATTGTATACACCAGATCGGATGACACCATCGGACTACGTTCGACGGTAGACGCGCTGTTGCCAAATATATGAACATGGCTTGTAAGATATAGGTGGCTCTGGCTGTGTACATTTTGCACCAAATGATAATCCTCGTAATAACAGATTGTATAAAATAAAACCACTACTAGAGATGTTGAAAGATAATTTTGTTTCGCAAAGAATACTAGGCGAAAGTGTGACGGTTGATGAAACTATAATTCCCTGGCGTGGTCGCTTAGTTTTCCGGCAATATAATCCAGGTAAAGAACACAAATACGGTGTGAAAGCGTATAAGTTGTGTGATACAGTAGGATACACATACACAAGTTGTGTCTATACTGGCACATCAACCATTGAAAAGCCTAATCCAGATCTCAACCACTCGACAGAAATAGTTCTAAGCCTCTCGAAACATTATCTGAATGAGGGCAGAACAATAGCAACCGATAAATATTATACGTCTGTGGAACTAGCGAAACTGTTATTATCTAGGAATGCCCATTTGATAGGAACGATGCGCAGAAATCGGAAAGGGATTCCTAGAGATAATAAGTACAAAATTGAAAAAAGGTGAAACTATTGGTCGTGATGGTGTGGTTGTTGCTAAATGGAAGGATAAGCGGGAACTAATAATGTTAAGCACTAATCATGGACTTGATATGTTATCCACATCCAAAAAAAATCGTTATGGTGAAAATATTATAAAGCCTATGATAGTTTTGGCATACAATAGTATGAAACAAGGGATCGATTTGTCGGATCAATTGGCAAGTTACTTTTCCCCACTTCGGAAGACTATACGATGGTACCACAAAGTTGCTTTTGAATTTTTATTGCTGCTGTAGTAAACGCACTTGTGATATACAAAGAAATTCACAAACGTGATATAAAAATTGCAGATTTCAGACAATCTATAATACAATGTCTGGTTGAAGATCAACCACGTGTAGTGGCACAACAGAAGACCAAAAAGCATAGTCTACAACAGTACTCACTAAAAGATTCAAGGAATAGAAAAATAAGGAACCGGTGTTCAAACTGTTATTCAAATCTGCGAAAGCAAATTGGCCGGATAGAGGCAATGAAAAAAACTAAACGAGTTTTGTGGATGATGTAAGGGTAATCCACCAGTTTGTACTGGTTGCTTCAACAAATATCATATATAAATATATTCCACTGCATACACGCATTTGTATGGAAATTTATATTCATTTAGCTAACAAGGAAGGTTAGGTAGGTGTCCCCCTCCGATTTTATTCGTTTTCATATATATTGTAGTACTCAAAAAAATAAGCGATCCGCATTTTTTTATATCTGCGGAAATTTGGTTTTAAGGAGTGAAACAGCCACTTAAAAATTTAAAGCGTGACCGATTATTTGGAATTTTCCGTAGAAATATTGGATTTTCATAAAATTTAATGGGTATAAAATATTATTTGTCGTGGAAAATCTGATGTAAAGTACTTTTTCGGAGGGACTTGTTTCTTAAGGGTGAACTACCCTCTTGTTGATAGTTTTTGGCATTTAAAAGAGATACATTAGTTATTAGTAAGGTCTTAGATACTTGAATGATAGCCAATTTTCGTTTTGTCTGAACACGTAGTTATTTTTCGTGAAAACAACCCCTAAACGTTAAAAATTCGAATAATTACATAAAATTATTTTTTTTTGTTTTTGGTGTCTCAAAGGGTAATATAGTAATGAAATTACCATGTTTGATAAATAGTTTACTACCCAGATGTATCAATACTACCCCTAAATAACCTTTACCGGAGGAAAATATTTAAATGCTCCAATTAAAAAACATCCTCATGCATAGTTATAGTTTTTCAATGAATTGGAATATCAAATCAACATTCTTTCCATGAATAAAAATCAACACCGCCAAATTTAAACAAGGACACATTGTATAAAAACTGTAAAATTCACAAATATGCTGAAATTGAGCAGTTCAAAATTACCACCGTCACGTATCTAAATGATCTAATGAATTCGGAAATTCTATAGATTTTGCATTCGTAAGGCATACCCTTCTTTTTATAAAGCTGAGAGATCTTCAAAAGTGGTAGCAGTTACATATTCATGAACAAGTAGTGATTATGATTAAAGCATCTTCTTGAAAACTATCAGCTCTGTTCGAAGCATATTGTGTGTAAATAATTGTCTTCATCCACATATAAACTTTTGCTTTTCCAGCAACCCTAATTTCCATCGAAATTAACAAATTCAGTGTGATGGAGACTTACTATCTTCAATTCAATAAATACAACAAATTTGAACGAACATTTCAATTTTGGTATAATTTGTGTACTTGTTCAAATTTAGGGGTGGT
Source organism: Lydus trimaculatus (assembly GCA_037414755.1). Taxonomy (NCBI): domain Eukaryota; kingdom Metazoa; phylum Arthropoda; class Insecta; order Coleoptera; family Meloidae; genus Lydus; species Lydus trimaculatus. Next base: position 10,638 of record JAZBGY010001224.1, on the reverse strand, counting down.
TTTGGCTTTATTAAAATTTATATAGAAAGTGGTTATTTGATATTTTAATTCATTAATAGACTATGCATGAGGATGTTATTTAGTTGTATCAATTATGGATTTTTCTATATTGAAGATTATTGAGGGGTGGAATTGCTACATAGGGGTAGTAAACTGTTTATCAAACATGGTAATTTCATTACTATATTACCCTGAAGGACATCAAAAACAAAAGAACGTAATTGTCTTTAACTATTCGACCTCCGACGATTAGGGGTTGTTTTCACAAAAAATAAGCACGTGATCAAACAAAACAAAAATGGGTATCTACGGACTTACTAATAACCCATGTATCTCTTTTTTAAATACCAAAAAAAAATCCACAAGAAGGTAGTTCACCCTTAAGAAACAAGTCCCCCCGAAAAACTACTTTACATTACACTTTCCATGACAAATAAAATTTTACACCCATTAAATTTTATGAAAATCCAATATTTCTATGGAAAATTCCAATTAATTCGGTCATATTTTAAATCCTTTGAGTGGATGTTTCACCCCTTAAAACCAAATTTCCGCAGATATAAAAAAAATACGGGTCGCTTATTTTTTTGAGTACTACAACATATGTGAAAAGAAACAAAATCGGAGGGCGACACCTACCTAACTTTCCTTGTAAGGAATACGTTCTTAAAACTTTTATTTCTGTCCCTTTTCTACAAGTGGAGATTACGGTCACTGGGATAGTTAGAGCAAAAGGGGTGTATAGTACACCAAATGAAATAAAGTTAAAACAGGCGCTAGAGGGAAGGGTCATTAATACATTTCGAAGCAGCCGCGGCCTCTAGCGGCAGGCAAATGAACTTAAGCAGAGTAGTCAGGCCTCATCTTTCTTCACCACGGCAATGCATGCGCGTCTAGGCACCTCCACCAAATTATTAAATTCAAACTTCCCGCGCAAAGTGGATTAGCATCTGCGCGTAAGCTTGACGCCTCCACCAAATTTCACGCGCGAAAGCGCATCCACCAAAAAAGTGGAGTAGGATCGGCATCATATAACTACTCACAACATAACATCAAAATGCATGCTAAAAGAGAAATTAGTGGAAGAATGGTACAAAATTAGCCCAGATTATACTGCAAAGTTAGTTAGTTCCATGAAAAATCGGCTAAAAGAAGTCATACGAGGATATCCTACAAAATATTAATGATCAGTTATTTTATAATTTCTTTATGTTTTCTTAAGGCGTGCGCAGACTTTTTTATTTCAAATTTTGCATTAGAATCAATCTATTTTTTTTGGTGTTGTCAATATATCTAAGAATTTAAATTTGCTTAAGTATTTCGAACAAAAACACCACATTCTATCGAAAAAGTGTTACAAATCAAAATTCTGCTTTAAAATAGGTTTTATTTTTCATCTCTCATTTACATTTGAATAATATACGCAGACTTTTTTCAGTAACTGCATGTATGTATAAACCGTAAATTTTGTATGAATGAAAGAGCACACTAAATTATACATAAATCACCGGTTTTCTCAATTTTACTCAAAAGTGGACTTACACCACTTTCAAAATAAACGGCTCAAATGATGTAATATTATAGATGGTGATTTGACATAAATATAAAATATGGCAAACGCAACCCCATGGAAAAGCGTTAAAAATTATTGGAACTTAACATTTCTATTAAGACATACTAAACTTACTAAATGTATAACTTTCAGTATTGTCGAATTTTTCCTGATTTAGAAATCTTTAGAGCATCCAAAAGGATCAAAGTTAATTGAAAGTGATTTTGATGAATTAAAACTCAGCAAGATTGCACTTGATACTGAAATTTGGGATACATATTTTGAAGCTTTTACTAAAAGCCATGAGATAAAAGATATTAATAATACTGCTTTATTTCTCCAAAACCTCTTGGACAAGCCTTCCTTAAACAAAGGTATGTCCTCTACAGAAATCGCATATCTTTGGTCTTTCCACCTCCCGTTAAAGTAGACGTTAGCCTATGTGACAGATAAAATTCCAGTTAAGTAAAGCAGCGTCTTTCCACCTCCCGTTAAGACTAAAATTCCCTTTAAATGGCGCTATCTGGCCTGTAACTTCTTAAAGGTAAGAACATAACCTAAAAATTCAATTCAAGGGCCGTTAACAATATGTTTTTGTTTGTTGGAAATATTGGCCGATCTTTCCACCCGCCGTTAAACTAGCCTGTAACTAAGGGCTAGATTTGGTTACAGACCAGATTTATGTGACCCGTAAGTTTCTGCGTCTTTCCATCAAAATTTATCTGGCCGGTAGCTAACTGGCAGCTTGGGTTGTTGCTAATATGACGTTTCTATAAAAAGAGTAAGACTTATCCAAAATATGAATGAGTTAAATAGAAAAGGAATATAATCACACCAAAGCAAGAAAAGCGCGATTTTAATAAAATTCAAAAAATAAAATCAGTATAGATTTTAGAAAAAGTAGGGTTATCTCACAGTACTTATATAAGAGATACAAGGCAGTGCTGACAAGGCAAAATGCTGAGAAAAGAGAACCAAATTTTCGATTTTGGAATGTAATGATTTATTGAAACCTTTATTCATAATAAACAATATGTAAAATTAAATTTTTTAACAGATTTTAAAATCTCCACATTACAAAATTCTCACAATTAGTGCAAGACGATTTCGACTTTTTGTTTTGACAAACAGAATCCTCGAATAAATTCACTTTCATCACAACCATTCATGTGATCTATCCTTTTTCATACCGTCGTATTGGTTTTTTTTGCATTATTTCAGCAATCATTGAAATTACAATCAAGTAACAAGTCAACGTTTTCAATTATGTCGATCGTAAATATAGGTATAGAACACAATTTATTTTCCATTTTTGAAACAAACCAATCTTTTCAACAAACAAAAACGTATTGTTAGCGGCCCTTGAATTTAAGTTTTAGATTATGTTCTTCCCTTTAAGAAGTTATAGACCAGAGCATCATGCCTGTAAGTTACAGTCCAGATAGCGTCATTTAAAGGGAACTTTAGTCTTAACTGGAGGTGGAAAGACGCTGTTTTACTTAACTGGAGCTTTATCTGTCACATAGGCTAACCGCTACTTTAACGAAAGGTGGAAAGCCGGGCCTTAGTCTATAAATGACTTTTTTTTATATTTGTACAGATTCTAAAGTAGCTGTGCAGTTATTATCATTACCATATTATTTAACCCCGAAAAACACACTAGTAGTTAAAAAACAAACTTATCGTTGTTCTATTGGTGGTGCAAAAGACAGCTTGATTGTTCGTGTAACGGTAAGAAGCTTTTTCAGTTTAATTAATATATAACTTCGATTAAATTTTCTTATTATTTACACAATATATTTTTCAAAATGATAATGATATTACTAGAATTATTCAAGAAAAGGTAGCTAACCAAGAGCGTTGAATCCTCATATGTTTACATCGATGATGTAATGGATAAAACACGATCAGTTCTCAAAGCCATAGCCCTTTTTGTAAATCCTTCTTTGTCATGGATCTTTTTTACACAGTTGACAGTGAGCACAGTTGGCTCATCATTCAACGAATATTGTATAAAGTTGAGACAAATAATGACAAGACGATTTCTTATACTGACAATTCTTTGAAGACTTTAGACCAATTCTTACAATTAGAAACAATTATTAATGAAGTATAGAAATCACATGATACGATTTAAATGGTTATATGCGACTTACATAGTTGTATAATTTTCATTATTTTCATCTTATTATTGATTTCTTAAGTTTAAATAATATTAGCGATAAAAGTGAAGAAAATTTTAGTCTCCAGAGAAAAAAAGGTAAAACGTATTTTCTATGCCCACTTTGTCTATTACCGGTCGATGAGCCTGAATATAATGTCTGCATGTAAAATAAAATCACCAATCTCAAATACGATCTGAATGTCAATGCGCATACAAAAAATGTGCAATTAAATCAAATGGTTTAAATCGTTACAAAAAACGTGTTTTATCACGTAACTGTAACGAAAATAACTTTAGTAAAATATCACAATTTGATAATTGAACCATGTGGAGGTCGCGGCTGATCTGACAAATAATAAACTTATCGGTCCGATAATCCAAAAGATGTCGACGAGCTTCAGCGGATGTTACTCGAACCTGATGATGAGAATGATAAAGTAGAATGCGGAAATGAAAGTGACTTACAAGATGACGATCATATGGAAGTTCGTTCGGAAGATTCGTACACTGAACAAAATATTTCTACTGAAAATGAATTAAAATTCCAATGAGGAGTATTTTCTGGGAAAAGCCAAACTATCAAAATGGCGGAAAGCTCCTATAAGACAAAATTTTTAATTTTTTAAAAGTTGGAAAATTTAATTTGGATTAATAAAAATTATTATCCAATCTCATCTTGAGGAGTAACTCCAATTATTATAATTTTGATTCATTGTGTTATTTTTGGGAAATTGTTTGGTTCCCGTTTGATGATATTTCGGTTGAATCTCGACTTTGTCGGATTATTAGGCATTACCACGTGTTCAAAGAAATCTTCTCGTTGATCCAGTCGCCCTCAGCTAGAGGTAATTTATTTATTTATAATTTCTTTCCGTGAACATTTCACAAAATTTCGTGATTATTCTTTTTATAGGGTTCTTGGAATTAGCCACTGTTTTACGTAAGTAAGTGTTCATCTTTTGTTTTTGGAAATAGCAATTGTCCTTCGTAATATTGCTCAATTTTTCTCGTAATAGAGTTTGTTATTGGAGATAGTACCTGTTTTACGTAACAGTGTTCGTTCTATTGGAAATTGTAGTAATCGTTAGAGTTATCGTGTTTATCAGTCTCAGACTTTATCTGAGCCATACAGTTGATCTCCGTGTAAGAAAGAGAGAGCAAGACTCGTGTTACCATCTTGTGGTTAGTCTACACCAGACTAAGAAGTGAAGAATAATACAGATAAGTGATTTGGCGAATTTTATTTTGCATGATTATAATATTTAATATTATAATAGCTACATTCTGATAAATCAATTTTCTCTTTTTGTGTATATATATTTGTTCATTGAAATTCATTTAAACTAATTATTCATTATTATTTGTTGTCCAAAACAAAAAAAAAGGACAACACTTTAAATAAGTTACACTGTAATAACGATTGTGAAACTATCGTTGGTGCACCAGACGCTAGTCCCAAAGTACTTACTTAATGTAGTAGAATTTAATTCATTAATTTCTTTTTTTGTTTGTTTTATCACTGTCTTGATTTCAAATATATATATATTTGTTGGAAATTTATTCAGCAATTTATTTATTTATTTATTTTTCTTTAATTGTAAAATCAAATCAGTTATTTGTGAAGGTTTTCCAATTTTTATCCCGTAACAGAGAAAAAAAATTGGTGGCGCCATATTAAATTGATAAAAAACCCCCCCAAGCCGCTGGACGCTGGCTGGCATCCCCTTGTGTCCGCAAGAATCGTGACAGTACCTAATCTAAATTATTTTCTAGCAGAATTTTTGCCTGGACACGGAACATTCGAACAGTATTTAAACAGAATTCGAAAACGTAATAATCCATACTGTTGATACTGTAATGATGGAGATGATGATAATAATAGTAATAGTAATAATAGTGGTAGTGATGATGATGATGATGATGATAATAATGATAACAGTAGTAATACAAATATAGGTGATGCTAAACATACTATTTTTATGTGTAGTAGATTTCATCAAAAAAGGATGGAATTAGAAATAGAATTAGAAACACAATTTAATGCACTGAGAAAAATGAAGTTGTTATCTGAACCATTTCTTGATTGTTACCCGATTTTCTTTTGATTCAACAAAAAATGTGTCAAGCTAACAACCACAATTGCTTTGCGACAACGTTTTATGTTAGCCAAACACAAACTATTTCCCAGCAAACAATTCTGTAATGTAACCTAAATTAACCTGAATGTAACGTTGAGTGGAGGTCATTTAGTGGGAAAAATTTAACTTACTTACAAAAACTTAAATGTAACTTGGATGTAAGCTACCGAACTATCACTTTGGTAACGTAACCTAAATGAACCTGAATGTAACGTTGCATACAGGATATTTAGTGGAAAAATGTAACCTAACTACAAAAACCTAAAAGCAAGTTGTATGTAAGTTACTCAGTAAACGTTTTGGTAACGTAATCTAAATGAACCTGAATGTAACGTTGAGTGCACATTATTTAGTGGAAAAAATGTAACCTAACTACAAAAACTTAAATGTAAGTTGTATGTAAGTTACTCAGCAAACCTGAATGTAACGTTGGGAGCAAGTTATTTAGTGGAAGAAATGTAACCCAATTAATGAAGTTAAATGTAAAGAATTGTCATTTAGAGTTGAAAAAAAGTGTACAATTTGATTTTATTACAAATTATTTCAGTCTTTATTCAGTGTAATTTTCAATTTATTTGTTCTAATTTCATATTTTTTGTACTTTTTGGACTTGGTGATTTTTATGTGGTAGTGTTGTAGGCAGTGTTTGGATTCCAGAAATTTCCACAACCACAACCACAACCACCATTTTATTTAGTTTATTCTCCACTGAACTTTGAGTTATTTCTGTTGGTGAACGTTAAAAAAAGTGCACTATTTGATTTTTTTACTGATTATTTCAGTCTATATTCAGTGCAACTTTCATTTTGTTCAGATTTCATTTTTTTTTTGTACTTTTTGGACTTGGTGATTTTTATGTGGTACTGTTGTAGACAGTGTTTGGATTCTAGAAATTTCCCCAACCACAATCACCATTTTGTGATTAATTTGTGCGGCTTAAACTTCGTAATTTTGAACTTGGTAATTTTTGTACTGTTTGCACCTGGTGATTAATTTTGTGCTGCTTAAACTTAGTAGTTTTGAACTTGGTGATTTTGGTACTGTTTGCACCTGGTGATTAATTTTGTACTGCTTGAACTTCGCAATTTTGAACTTGGTGATTTTTCTACTGTTTGCACCTGCTGGTTGGTGACTGTACTTTTAAAACCTGATGATTTATGTTGTTGACAGTGTTTGTTCTATGCAATCTATTTAAGTCATGGCCTTTGGTGTAGTTATATTCGATGACTGTATCGCATCTGAGATCCCCGCCTCTTGGTTGTCAGAAGATAAACAATATTGTTTTTAGCCAGGAACAAAAAACAGCTATAGCTTTATGAAGAATGGCAAAAGTCCAGAAGAAACATGGTCAATTCACAATGTGAGAATTGATTGCTATTGTGGTATGTATTTGACTGAAAGTGTATATCTCATTCATTAACTTTTGGAGTATCTTTATATTATATATGTTTGTAGATACCCTAGGGAAAGCTAGAAAAAAGGCTGACGATGCTGAATATACTTCTTCTGAGGAAGCTTTGGGTAGAGGTTATAGGCCTATTAAAAGTAAGGCATTGTTTTGGGGAGAACTCGAGCAGTGGTAAGTTATTCACATAATTAGAAATAAATCAGCAGAGTTTCCATTTTTCAGATGCTATAACTATAAAGAAGAAAAACAGTTTATTCATTTACCTGTATGTAGGCTTGTAATCAGAACTAATTATTTTTATTCTAGATAGTGCACTTAGTAAGAAAAACACGGTATTATCTCAGTCAACTGATGATGAAAACAGTTTAAGTAGGTATTTGAATGAATAATAGTTCATAATAATATTCGATATAAAATTCTAGGTAATCCCCCATCACCACCGAATATAATATTTGGCAACTCAGGTAACTATTTGCCAATTATTTTCGACCTTTTCTTTTTTGATCTGCCTTGTTAGTAGTTCCTTCAATTTAACACATGGAATAATAAGAATACAAAATCGTACATTATAGCAAGTTCTAAGATCTAATACGACTATCCTATATAAAAGGAATTCATCACCTGAAATCTATAAGTATCCAAGAAGTAATAATAAAGACCATCGCCAGCGAATGGTTGAAATTCGCCAAGCAGAGAAGAGAAAGGAAGAAAAGTATAATAATGACTTAAATATTATTGGCAAATTTTCTATAAATAAAATTGAACATTGAATACGCATTATTGTAGATTTTATATGCACAAGGATTCAAACAAAGGCTCGAAGACCACATAATTGGCATTAATTATATTGTAACTATTTTATTCTGTTGGTAAATCTCTATTCAAGGAATTTTATATTTAGGTTTTTATCACGGTTTATTGGTTTTTAACATTAAATAACTTGTTACTGGTCGTATAAGTAAATGATCAATAATTATCATCATTATTATTATTAACAAGTATTAACAAGTGCACACGCTCTGACACCTCATAATATTACTAATAGACTACGTTGACTTTCAGCCAGTTTTTGGACTTATCCGTTCAATCGTTTTAAAACAAACTATAAATGACGTATATATTATTCTAAATAAATTAAAAACCCTGAGTTTTAGCGAACATTTTCTTGCTTATAAAGTTAAACAAACTGGAGATATTATGTGAAGAGTGGAAGGACTTGCATAGTAGCTTTCCAACATCAATGCACGTTGTTAATTCACAACTGTTGGTTACAATGAAACAGTCTTAAATACAGGGTTGGGGTTAGTCAATTTAAAGGGGCAGTTACGCGTGTGTTATTGCATCAATTATTGTATTTTGTTAAATGTGTTAATTAATAATATGTAATGTTTGTATTTCTTTTATATACAAAAATACATGTTGTTTTGCACAAAATGAATTTTTATTTCAAATGATTGAATTCTAGAAAAATCTTCGTCAATTCAACCATAAATAGAAATAAAATTAAAGTAATCGAAGATCATCCAAGAATTAAATATTACGTTTTGTTTATTTTTAAAAAAACACGTGATTGTTTAAAAAAAATGTGATAGAGTTTAACCATTGCTGTTAAGAAACAATTGATAACTATTTTAATACACGTTCTATAAGTTATAGAAGCCACATGGGTGCGATAAGTTATGTGACGCATGCGCAGTCAGATCTTATTTGGACTTGGGAATTGTATTTGTCTGTCATAACAACTGTCATTGTATATTCCCAAATGATGAAATTCCAAATCACTTTCTTCTTCTCAACTGTAACGCCGACAGTTTGTTTATTTCCATGTATATTTAAACAATTTTCTTCTATGATGTCAAACAGTACCATTTTTACAAAAGCATACATTTTTTTGGAAGTATATTTATTTTATTTTTATTTTTTTGGAATAAAACTATCCTCCATCTTTCACCCAACGGTTGTTATTGAGACTACTGATGATTTGAAAAAGTTTGATTACATTCTAGAGGCTTTTTTTTGGAAAATTTTCGTCGTATCTTACGTTCAAATTATATTCAGAGCTGAAAATTCCTCTCGGTTCCCCAAGGTGACACGAACGAGAACAAAATGTGCCAAAAGTGTACTCGCCATCTCTTGGTATCTTATGGTACCGGCTTATCGAATACATACTTATCGATCCAAGAACTTGTTGAACGATCGTTTTCAGAAATCAACTTGGACTTTATCGGCTCTATAACTTTATTGGGATTTGCAGCCCAGCGATACGCACCCTGGTGATGGTTTTGAGAAGCAGTCTAAAGTACATTACATCAAATATGTTGGTATGCTGATTTGTTGTTTTGCTTATGAAAATAGAGGATTCTAAGCTTAATTATTTCAAGAAAGTAAAAAATATCACGTATAATCAAATATTTAATAAATTTAAGGTGGAAAGAAACACATTTTTGGGTTCTACAAATCAAAATTTAGATATTATTTGTCTTGTAGTACAACCACAATATTTTAAACTTCTACTTGATTATTCCTTTCTTACTTAAAATAAGTGCACTTGTGAATGATAATTTATGTAGATAATCAAATTTATTTATAAGGAATATGCTTACTGTTAAGAAAAAAGGGTAATTATTTAAAATTATCATCATTTTAAATCATTCGTTTATTACTTGTAAAAGTGATAGAAAAAAGCTTTCCACGCCATATTTCTAATATTGAAAAGTGTTTTTTGTTAATTAGTCAATAAAATAATGACATTGATTCATATTCTTGATAACAATTCAGTTGTAAGATTGACAATAACTGCAAATTTAACCTAACTTTCAATAGTAGTAAAGTAAGTTCCTCCTTGTAATCTGTTATTTAACCAACAAAACATTGATGAAAAATATAAAAAAATAAATACATTTTATATGAATCTAAAGAATAATCTATAGACCTTTTGCAATTAAATGAAAGCTTATGGAAAATATGTGTTCTAATAAACACAAGGCGGCTTGTTTGTATCGACAAAAACTAGTTTTATGTATGAAAATGATAATGATTTCTCTTCAAAACGTTAATTTAGTTGTAACCACTAACTAATTAACACACATTAGATACAAAAAACAAAAAAATCTGAATCATAAAACAAGGAAAAGACGGAAAAACATTTCTTTCACCATCAAAGACAATGCAAAATAAACCGCACAATGTACTTTAAGCTAGTTAAAATTCTTGCCACCCTGACGGTGCGATCCTAAAATGATATTCCAATAGAACCAACAGCTGTGGAATCCATAAGGACTTTTTCTACAAACCGGGCATTAAATATATATATATACAGGGTTGGTGGCTCAAGTGTCGCACTGATTCGAGATCTGGATTTTGTAGAAAAGGGACA